>JBBPQW010000658.1:0-14925 GCA_038092695.1 Boletus rubropictus | reverse complement strand
AGTGACCGTGCGTGGACAATGTAAGAATATGCTGCAGCCAAGATTATCCACTGCTATAAAGAAGATTGGACTCCATGTTTGGATCTGGAACTCACCAAACTTAATCATCCCGGAGACGCGACACAGCATTGATGGCACTTCGGTAGGGCTTCGAGAGAGGGTGCTGCGTTGATCTAAATGGCTATTTTTTGTCCACAGGAATTCTGTTGTAGGATGCTGTATCGATATAATCATTTGGTTGTATCGTTACCAAATGGAACATCGGCGGGTGAGAATGGACTTTGGGGAGAGATTTTCACACCGTCTTGAAGTACCCAATTTGCAGCAGATCAGAGACGCGCCGCAGTCATGCAGACGGTTCTACAATGTAGAAAAAGCCGTGTATGATGGCAGATCTGTAAAGACGTGGTAAGCACGATCGAACACCCATTTATGAAGGGTTGCTTGGGTGATGCCGAGGTAGTGTATGTTCGGGGGGTAGGTGATTAGAGGATGAGCATCACTTGGTGCCGTGCAGGTGTTGCCGGAGAAGCCTTCTCGACCCGAGTGTGCATGTAAGCACGACCAAAGAGATGGCTAGAAAGCAGAAAAATACCACCAGAGCTGAACATGATGTGGTCGTACACTCGTCCAGAGTTTGAGGGAGCCGCCTGTTTGAGAACGTTAATGGTACAGACTACTTTGTGCACAGCATAGTGTCGTGAACCGAGTCAGGCAGCCAGAACATGGCGAGTCCCAAGGAAGACTACTCATGGCGATGAGTGTGAGTTTCGCCGCTGGTGACTACTTACATACCTGGTCGTCGCAACGAGGTCACGTAGCTGCGATCCGAGTAAGTATAAGCGCCAGAGACTCGAAGGAGCCGCTTGAATAGACCAAATTGAGAGCGCAACTTGCTGTGTGCCGCGCGTAAACCGAGACACCTTGCTCCTTGACATTTCGACACCGACAGTTGTGTACCATTGGTGAAGATGTCGTCGACGAATGCTGGTACGTAGCAGCTCTGAGCGACTGCATAATGTTGACATTTCAGCAAGACCAAACGATAATACTCGACACCGGTCGCCGTGATGCGGTGGTGGCAGTCGTATTCCAGCCTGACGGAAAGTATCTTTTTGGCGGGGGTAGCAACGGAATACAACGATGGCGACTCGAAGACGGACAAGAGGTCAGTAAACAAGCAGGGACGAGGTTGCGCGCCATTGCCGTGTCAAACGATCACAAGTGGGTTGTTTGTGGAACTCTGCGAGGTGCAAGCGTCTGGGATGCAGAGATGCATGAAAGGGTCGTCGACGTGGAGGGCACAAGTTCCGTGTATGCGGTTGATGTGTCTCCAGACTCGACGAGGTTTGTCACTGGCATTTCCCACAAGCAAGCGAGCATCTGGAGTATCGCCAGTGGAGAGAGACTCGTCGGCCCACTTCGACATGACAATGTTGTCGATGGAATCAAATTCTCGCCCAATGGCGACCGCATCGTGACTGCCTGCTACAGCTATGGCATCCGTGTCTT
Organism: Boletus rubropictus; assembly: GCA_038092695.1. NCBI lineage: Eukaryota > Fungi > Basidiomycota > Agaricomycetes > Boletales > Boletaceae > Boletus > Boletus rubropictus. The sequence goes on along the minus strand of JBBPQW010000658.1, from coordinate 13,413 downwards.
CGACAGTCACACCGGCGACGAGCTCATCAAAATCGATACCTCGATACCTTACACACCTCGGGTCACCCCAGTTGCATGGTCAAGCAATGGCCAACAAATAATCTCTACATCAGAGGAGAGCAGAGTTGTGTCTTTTGATGTCGCAACTGGGTCCCAGCTAACTGAATCGTCGATTCTCCATGACGAGGACAAGATCCCCTTCATCACTCTAGCTGCCAATGGAAAATTTGTTGCTGCATCCACGCTGCACTCGATCTTGTTCCTGGACACTTCGACATTTGCTCAGATTGGCTCTATACCTGAGGATGGCAAAGCGAAAATAAGGTCAATTGCTCTCTCCCCGGACAGTGGCTATGTGGCGGCTGGACGAGATGACGGGAAAATCGTCATTCATGATCTCGGCAAGATTCTTCCTGACTTGTGTGGTCCTTTCCATGTAAGTGCTTGTGTCTTCATAAGCCTGTTGTGACTCTCATGTCGCTGAACGATGTAGGTACAACAGGACGAACAACCATCAACACCGGGCGGCAGCGACGGTGACATGAATCCGGTAGGAGTTTTCCATCTGGTCACTAAAAGAGTTGTACTAATGTCGCTTCATACACACAACAGGAAGATGCTGGAAAATCAGGTCCACTCGAGTCCGAGGAACACAGAGAGGACGGCGATGGCGATCTCCTCAACGTATGGATTTATTCGGTTTTCCCTCGATGCGAGTTCTCACGATGGCATAGGTCGAGGTGTCGTCGAACACGCCTGCACCTCAATTATTCAATTATGACGAGGTTGGTTATCGCATCATTCTTGTCTTCCCTCTGTGTTGATGCTGCTGAAGCCACCTTCCCCGACCTCCGCTGCAGAGGCACATGCAAAGGCAGATTCCGACACTGTCAGCCCGTCCCAGCGCGGTTCAAGATTAAAACAGTGGCTGCAGAGGAAGAAGAGAAAGGATGCTGGTTCACGCACGCCAGGCCAACTCTTTGAAATGTCACAACAGCATGGCGATCATCGGTCTCCTTCCCACTCGCCAGTAAGGGTGGATACTACGAACAAGGAACCTTCGACAATGGCAGCAGGTCAACGTCAACGGGTGAGCATACATTGATAGTTGAACAGGAACAGATTGGATGTGCTAACATGTCATCTCAGCGAGCGGTTTCAAAACCCGTCAGAATACGACAGGTTCGTGGTTCCTTGGATCTATATGTATGGACTCCACATGTTGTAGCAGAAACCGCCTCAGAAGGCTGGTGTTACCAAGAGCTCAAACGAAGGTACATCCAGTGGCCGACAGCATGACGCAGATGCTACGGGAGTAGATCCGGTGTGCCTCTTTCTGGTGATGGTGAGCCTTGTCACGATCGCTCACATTTCATCAGGTGCAACAAGCAAACGACCCATCTCAACTCGAGTCCTCGGGGGTTCATCTAATGGTGCGCGTTACTTGTCTTTCACCCACACTATTAAACTAAGTGAATGAACACCAGCAAGGGGCACGCTACTTTACCTTTTCCATTACGTGTCCCACCTGGATTTTGTGTTCTCGCTCAGGTACACACGATGAGACGCACTGATCCGGGCGATTTAAATCTTAGAATCAAAAGTATGTGCATATGGTCCTTTGAGTTTGTGTTACCTCGCAATATAATATGAGTCCTAGTAAGCCGGTCTGTAATTGAGTACTCTGTCATTGATGTCGTCTATACACATGTATAGTTTGGAATTAGATGATGGTGTAATTGACTAGAGCTGTTACGATCCATAGAATATCTACTATGATGAGGGCATATGTCTAGTAAGGTGTCGCGCCAGCTGAGCTCCAACGGATCGGTGTTCAATTTCTTGTATGATGCAGAGCGTCAACTACCTGGCACGGCGCCATTGTTGTGTAATCGGAACCAACTCGGTACTGCACGTGTCTCTATGACACATGCCTCTGGCCACGCACCGCCAACGCCATGAAGAGGTTGGGTGCGGCGATAGCCCCAGCTCCTCGGAATACGTTTCTCCCAGTCACTCCCCGCGATTCGGCCAGCATGCCAGTGCTTCATCTGTCTCGTCAGTTCCCTGTCGTTGGTCGGCGCACGCAGGATGTATGAGCCAGCGTTCCTGATCAAGATTCAAGTGCACACACGTATAGACGACTCCCGGTAGCTTACTGATGCAAGTGAAAGTGTTTGGGTAGCCCGTTCCGTCCCTAGGGGATTTCAAGCAATCGTTCATGAAGAGGAGGTTGAAGTTGAGCACAGATCCACTAGATTAGGTGCTGACCGGGCAGAAATGGACGTGGAAAAGCATCACAGGACTGTGAGGTATCACGGTGCAAGTCGGTGGTCGGGTTAAAAACCCCTGGCTGCCCGACCCAGGCCACGTTCGCGCGAAGAAACGCGCGGGATCATTTGACACACGCTATCGGTAGCAAAGGAGATGAAGGGCAAAAGAAGAGAGCTAACCGGCTGTATCAGGATGTTTTCGTGCATGCTCGTGTTCCTTCTGGAAGAATGGGCTAGTGAATATTTGTGTGCGCTCGACGGATTTAGCAAAATGCAAAGTGATCCGGAACAAGAGAAAAGGGGACACCCGTGTTCGACGTGCAGTGCCCATCGAGCCAGAGAAATGGTTGAAATATAAAGCGATCGGAGATGAAGAGGAGTATCTGATAAGAGTTGCCTGCGGTAGTTTTGAGAAGGTCGAAAGGAGCAATGTTCCAGCCTATCTATCGTTGCTCCGCTGGGATATCCGAGGGTATGAGGAGATCTTACGGTACATTGATGATAGGTTAGACCTCCTAATAGAAACGACGTGATGGACCTTGACGTTGTCTATGCTTCAACAAAGTGTAAGATACAATGAAATTATAGCTGCAGATAAGAAATGCAACCTATAGGTATGTGAGCCGTTGGACTTCGAGACTACAAGTGGGTGAGTTGGGGTGAAGGACAAGCACATGCGCGTGTGGATCAGAATAAGGACCTCTGCTGTCATTCGATCCCACGTTCGTAGGTCAGTTGGCGTATGGTCCTGATTACATCGTGAATACCGGGCGCTGATGGACTATCCTGATGGGAGCAGGAACGGACAGCGAACGATTCGCTGCTTGTAGGATCTGAAGCGTTGTGGGAAGCCAATAAAGGACGACAACGTCACGGGACCAGTAAAGACCCGCCTCAGCCCCAGGACATTCAGGAAGGCAGCCACGCGCTGCTGGATTCTTTGCACGGCTTGAATGGGCGCCGCGCTCTCGTCACTCACGGTTGGGCCCAATGAGGCCCTCCACGTCACCTCGAAGCAATGCTGGTTTTCATAACATCCATTGACACGCCATTGGTGATAATACGTGGAACAGAAAGCCAATCACTGCGAGTGGTAACTGTGTCATGACGCTCTCCATCGTGCACACTCACCTCAATGGTATCTCCCTCCAGAAACTTACTGCCTATCACCACGTTCATGACAATGAACATTGCCACGAATGTGCTTGGCAGGAAACTTATATAACTTATATAAGGAAATATCAGGCTAGAGTGGGAGCCGTGATGAGGAAGACGGTCCGTGTTCTAGGCCCCAGTGACAGCCTCTTCATGGCCTTGCCACAGAATGATCAACGAACAGGGCCTTAGGCAAGAACACGACGAATTCTTCCCCGGCGTTGGTTTAGCCAGGCGCCCCGGAGGAAAGACGGCGCAAATGTCCTTGTACTCCTTGGTTCGGATCCCGCTGTGCGTAGCATGGCCCATACGAGACCGAGGTGGTACTCAGATACGCGATGCTACGTCGGCGATTCTGAACTTCCAAAGTGTGCCTCGGGCACTATTGATATGCTGCATCCACATCCAGCAATAGGGTACTTATATAGCAGGAGCGAGTTGAATCACCCTTGAAGTAAGAACGATGGCTGCCCCCTCATTCGTTGTATTTGGATACGGATCTCTCATCTTCAAGGTCGGTCTTTCCTGGGTCTATTGCTGTTGAACAAGCTGAGCCAAGGACCCGACGGTCAACAGCCTCCCCCATATGTAATATCTCAGGGTAAGTCGCACCTCTAGGGTGTCTGGCATGTCTGACACCACCTTAGTCCCCGGCTTCTTGAAAGGGTTCGTCCGCCGCTTTGCCTTGAAATCATACGTCCATCGGGGGACGCCAGAGGTAGGTTCATACTCATGACTCGGAGACTCTGGTGACGACGCTCACTCACCCAAAGAAACCCGGACGTGTGGTGACGATCATCCACAAAGAAGACTGGAACCAAATTCGTACACCTGTGCGTGTCAGACTCCCCTATTCCTGACAGAGAGCAAAGTATGGAGATGATTTCACTTATATATCCGCTTTATATGTTGTCCCGGTGTTAAATAGGATGCGGTCCCAGACGAGGACGTCGTGTGGGGTGAGTAACCCATCCCCTTCTGCGTGTACCACAATGTCGGACATGCCGATAATGGCCGGTGTACAGGCGTAGCATTCACTATAGACCCAGCGCATGTCGCCGAAGTACGTGATTACCTGGGTGCGCACCACCCGTGTATTCCCGATCCCGAACGATTGACCCCTCCTCGCAGACAATCGAGAAACGGTATGTTCCCTCCCCATCTTCACTCTTGGAATCACGACCTCTTGTAACACGTGTGGTCGCAGGACTACGTGGTAGAAACGCTGGACGTATATACCATGGACAGTGGCATGGAAAAAGTCATCGTGCACGGAGCATGCGTACGTCGTCGATTTCCCTTATCGCCTTTGAGGTTGGCACGCATGATAACATGGGTTCTGTGACCCGTAGTGCTATATCAGCCGACCGAGCAATTCTTCTTTCAGTACGTCCAACCACACACCCCCTCAGAGTTGAGTCGACGCCTCCGTGATTGTCCGCCCACAGTCCGTTCTGAACCCCTGGATGCACTCGCAGTGCATATCTGGCGTTCAGTTGGTCACTCAGGTCATAATAAGGCAGGTGCACTCCCTATTCCCGAGTCACCCTTCTTCCATTTTCCGCCTTCTTTTCGCCCATACCCCTCGTCAATGGGAGTAATGGTGATTGACCTCATGCACACACAGGATTATCTCTACCAACTTGCGGAAAGCATCCGTGTGCTCGCACCGGGGTCGTATGATGCACACTTGTTTACTCTCGAGGTAGGCTGTCTCTCTAGACTAACATGGTCATCAGCACACTTTTTATTGCCTTGTTTTAGAACAAGATCAGACAGCTTGACGAAGAACGTGGAAAGGAGGTCATGTGTTATTGACGGTACCCGAGATGAGGAGAAAGCCTGAGTAGGATGGCGGGATAGGTTTTGCATGACTAACATGGAGTACTGCGCTTGCACACCCACAAGGGATCTGTTGATCACCAGCATTGAGAGGGCATTTCTAACAAAGTACTGTGTACGAGTACAAATATGGATATGAAAGCTGTATTTCCCGTGCCCGAAGCTTCTCTTTTTCGTTTCACACCCTTGTACGCTACTCACACACGACCCCCCACCCCTTGTACTCCTCCCTACCCTCTTGCACCGCCAAAATCTTTGCTCTGAGCGCGCTTCCCACAGGACCTAACCCGTTCTCGTCACTCGGGTACGTCGGCACATGGATATCCTGCCCATCGAACCCGATCCTGTGCACGGCGGCGACGATCGCGGCGGTGCCGACGCAAAGGATCTCGAGCAAGGTACCGTTAGCGGACCAGCATTCCAGATCGGTCAAGGTGAAGCCACGTTCGCTGGGGTGGAGTGTCGTCCCACCAAGGGAGGTACTGTCAGAGACAACGGACGCGTGAAACTTGGGGTCCGAGGCGAGGGCGAGGCATGAGTCGCGGGTGATCCCAGGAAGAATCGTTCCGTCCAGCGGAGGCGTGACGACATCGAAACCTAATCCCGATTTCAATATGTACGTTTACTCTCTGGCCATCAGTCAACAGGAGCCACGTACCATCCCCACTCGCTCGCTTGAGCACGATCAAGATGTTCATTCCGCCTCCCTCCGCCACCCACTTTTCTTCGCCAAACAACCACAATACGTGGTCGTATCCTTGCGCAACTGCCCTGCGTAAGGGTAGGAACCCTGGGGAGTAGTTTGGGCCGACTTTGTGTCCTCCGCTGCCGCCCGGCCATGCACGCACAACATCGCTTACCGCGAGGAGGGAGATGGGGCGTTTGAAGTAGGCACCGCAGGGGGTAGCAAGGACGTAGACCATGGAGTGATCAGAGGCAGTGATGCCGAGTTCTAGTATCGTCGGAAGAGGAAAGGATGATCAGCATCACAACATGGTCGGTTAACATGGGGGAGGTACCTGGTCGCGTTCCGATGACGGTGGGTCGGAGGTAGAGACTGTATCCTGGGAGTGCCGGAACCCATCGTTTGTCAATCCGGACAAGACGTTTGATCAGGTCGAGGACGGCGTCGCCGTCAATGGACTATGGGGTATACGGTAAGCCAAGACGGAACATAGGTCAGGGACGAGGATGGATAGAGACAACCCACTCACAGGGAGCGCCAGACGTGCCACAGAGCGTTCCAAGCGCCGCATATTCATATCAGGGCGGAACAATCGCACCTTTCCATCAGGTCCGAGGTAGGCCTACGTGTCACGCGTGGTCAATGTATTGATTTCTCGGTGTGTTGAACACTCGTGACAACGCACTTTCATACCCTCGAACACATTGGTACCGTATTGGAAACAGGACGAGGCGGGGTCGAGCGTGAGCGGTCCGTAAGGTTTGATCTCAGGAGGAGACCATCCGGACGCAGGATGGAACGACGCAATGGCCATGTGGTCGGTGATGTTCTGTGACCCCAGCCACACCGTCAGCGAGTCGCGATTGTTGACGATCAACGAAAAGTGAAAGGATGACAATCACGTTGCACACCCGGAACATAGATTGGAAAGGGATGGGTACTCACCCCGCCGAACCGGAGCGTCTTGAGATCTGGCAGAGGTTTTGGCGTCTCTGTCAGCTTAACCACCAGGTTGACGATCTGACAGAAACTATCAGCTCGTCTCAGGTCAAGTGTTGAATATTTGAACTCGTGTACGCACATCAAGCCGGGTGAGTCCACCGTCGATTTCCTCGCGTTCGTTCGTACGTGCTTTGGACTGCGTTTCTGCATGCTTGTTAGGCACCTCAATCGCCATGTTTCAGGTGCACCTGGTGAGGGAGTACTGTTCGCATGCAGCTCCCGGGGACCTCTGTTTTTATGTCGCTGAATCTAGTCATATTCTCGCGTTTACGTATGATTATCGGCATTAGCGCGAAGATGACATGGAGCCAAGACTGGGAACCTAAACACTGCATCAAAAGTGTTTCAAAAAGTGTGCACAGACCTCTGCACAGAGAATATGACGGGGCAAGCACCGCACAAGCATGCTCCGGTCCAATCAGAGTGCTCGTATAGGCCCTCCAAGAGTCGTCAAGCGATAACGCCACTTCTCTGCTTTGCAGATGCGCCCTGGGGAGGCGAAAAGTGGCTGAGCACAGTATTCGGAACAGGACTCAAAAGCGTAAGCGTCGCACCTTTTAACGTAGCCCGCGTAGTTCGCTTATCCTTTCTATCCTTTCCGCCTATCTACACGTCATACGTGTGACAAACATTAATAATGAAAAATACATCAAGACAGATAAAAATAGTTGGTGTGATCGAGAACTCACAAGAGGTACGCGAGGACACGCTCATTTTCAGCCTGAGTGAGGCTGCACGGCCTCCTTTGGATGGCTGAGCTCCATTAGATCTGAAGGAACAATAAAAACCCTACCGAGCGCCTCAAAAAGTACGGCCAACAGTGGGAGCGGCATCGTTTAGGCGCATGATGACAATGACTTTTGGTCATCTTGACTCGAATTGAGCTCGTTCAACCTCGCAGAGCCTTGAAACAGGGACCAGAATACATCGAGTCATTGCGGCAGACGGGAAATAGCGACGTGTAGATGACCATGACTGCAGCGGTCAAGGTTGGAGGGCATAGTAGAAAGCAGTTTTCAACTCTGGACTATGCTATTAGCGGACGAAAAGCACCGAATGTAACAAGAAAAGTAGTGACCGACACACCAAATACACGAAGTTGTATCAACGGACGGACTAGCTCGGACACGGCTCTTCCACTGCCACCAGCCTCAACACTGCGACACTCTCGACGTGCGCCGTCTGCGGGAACAAATCGAATCCCCTCAGGCTCTCCAACACATACCTTTGCCGCCGCCCCGTCCCCTCCTCTGCCCGACCCACGCCCTTCTCCTCGGACTGCTTCAATATCATTCCCACATCCCTGGCCTGCGTATGCACGTTACAGCTCACGTACACCACTGTCCCCGCACTAAACACCAACAACTGTTCCAGGAATCGTGTATCACACCCCTTGCGTGGCGGATCGACGATCACTGCCGTTCTGTTCCGTGGAAAGGAATGTACGTTGGCAAAGATGTTCGAGGCGTCCCCGGCGAGAAAGGTGCATCGGTCGGGAGGAAGTTGGTTCAATTGGACATTGAAGGTGGCAGAGCGGATGGCATCGGTAGAGAGTTCGATGCCAGCGATGGTGTGGAAGTGGGGGGAAAGGAGAATGGAGAAGAGGCCGCTGCCGCAGTAGGCGTCGACGAGATGTGTTGGTAATGTGTTGTTGTCTGTCTTTCCGTCCGCGTCCGCGTCTGTGGAGGTGGAGGCAGGGAAGATGGCGTCCCGGACGTAATCAGTGAGTGGGACGAGGATGGCATTGTTATTTTGGAAAAAGGCGTGTCCAGGGAACTCAAAGTAGATGTTGCCAACGCGCTCGCGGACGGTCGCTTTGTGGTCGGTGATGCAGATATGTTGAGCTGGATTGTCTGGATTGTGGACGGTGGGATCAATCGGGATGGACCGATCGAGTGAGTCGCGGAGGAGAAGGGAGACGCCTTTTCTGTAGGTCCATATATTTCTGTTTCCGAATCAGCATTGAATGGGTGAGGTGGCCGTGAGGCTTACTGGGCGATGTTTTCACGTATCGGACCGAGCGCCTGATTGAGTACTGGAGTGGCAATGGGACATTCCTGTGGAAAGTGTAAAGTGAGAGACGGACGGAGGGAAAAGGAAGAAGGGAATCGACCTCGATATCTATCACGGACTTTTTTCCGATCTCGTTGAAGCCGATCTTCAACCAGTCGGGTTTTCCGGTGGAGGGGGAAGAATCGACACGTGCTTTTTTGGGAGGAGCCTCGAAGTGGGGAGTGATCTTTGTACGATAGTGGTATTGTTTCGGGGAACCGATGGTGAGCAGGACATCTGGTACTGCAGAGGGGGGGAGGTCTAGAGGATCGTTTGAGCGAGGGTGGGTGATTCGAGATCAAATATCTTACTTGAAAAATCCTGGTATGCTTTGATGACGACGTCACGTTTTATTTCGAGCTGCTTTTCGTAAGAGAGCGTCTGGAGTCGAAATGAGCACACGACCGATCAGTTTATGAGGCATGATGCCGTACTTGGTACTGGCAGCCAGAGCATCGACCAAAGTATTTGCACTGCACTCTACGCTCGTCTCTCAGATCGGGGTTGGGAGTCACGATAGAGAGAAGGTCAGCAAAGGAGTGCAGACGTGCGCTGCGGTACACGCGCACGCATATGCGTTCGCCAGGGAGTGCAAACGGCGTGACAATGACCCACGACGAGCGCGGTGCTGGGCCAAGTGCGAGGGCATTCCCGTTGGAAGAGAGACGATCGACGATGACCTCGACCTCTTCCCGGAAATGAAATGGCGCGTCCCAGTCAGTTGCGTCTTGCTCTGCGCGGTGGACGACGTCGGGGCCGAGAAGTGCACGGACATCGTGCCAAAGGATGTCGTCGTGTGAGTAGGGTTCGATGGCAGGTCGCCGTCGTGGTGTTCTGTCGATGCGTGGTCGCTTTGTTCTCGGTGCGACCAGGTCGTGGTCGGGTCTCGATGTCATTATCGAACGAGTGCAGCGTCGGAGTAGGGTGAACATCGCTGCACGTGGTCATTAGAAAGACTCGTCTGCTCATTGGTTTGATCAAGATAGATTCCATGCTATATACATACTTCTCAAGTTTACTTGGTTTACATCCTTTTACTCAATCTATATCTGCTTTGATTGAGAGCACGAAAGAGGATTCTCCTCCTACAGTACACTTTCTCATAATGTATGTGGTGGTAGTGTATAAATCTCATAATGTATGGACTTTGAGTGGCTCCCATCATGGTACGCAGGAGAATATACATTATACAATCAATGTCATAATGTATAGGTTAGGTGGGCAGAATATACATTATGAGATTGCATTTTTGCAGTGCTGGGGCTCAGTCAGGTCCCCTGGACAACCACAAGTCATCAGTTGGCCAATGACAAGGGCTATATAGAATGAAAAATTTGCTACCCTCCCTCACTTCATGGCAATCATTCCAACATGCCAGCCACGTCCAAAGCCTCCTCCTTACAAATGGAAGTCAACAAAAGCACAGTTGAAGGATCCAGGACCAAGCCCTGCTACCAGCACGAAATCTCTGGGAAAAAAGCAATGTCAGAACCTTACCACGTATGACTGGCTAACAATCTTTGCCTACATTGATGAGCGCCCGGGTGAAACACAGACAGATGTGGTCAATTTCTTCCAAACCTGAGCTAAAGGTGCACTCGAGTTCATGCAGGCAACTCTCTCACAGAGGTTAAAGGAGCGAGAAGAAATTGAAAGCTGTGCACAGTCAAATCCAACTGCATTGTCATGCAAACAACCACGAATTGTCACTCGACCAGATGTGGAAAAAGCCCTTGTCCTGTGGATGTGGAGCATGGAGCTCAAAGGTGAAATTGTGAATGGCCCAATGCTCCATGAGGAGCATAAGAGACTTGAAGAGCAAATGGAGGTTCCAGATGCTGAGAAACTGAAGGGCAATGGCTGGGTTGCCCCATTTTGCAAGGCCTACAACATTAAGGAGCATCAGCAGCACGGAGAGGCAGGCTCAGTGGATCCTAAGGCAGTGTCAGCAGAGCAGGAACAGATAGCATAAATCTTGTCAACATTCCTGAAGAGGGACAGATGGAATTTTGATGAATTAGGCCTTTTCACAATGTAAGAAACACAATGATTCTTTGGATAGGAAAATGCTCACTGTCTCTAAATCTAGGGCATCACCTGATCAAGGACTTGCATCAAAACAAATGAGTGGAAAGAAAAAAGAGAAATTTTGTTTGACACTTGGATTTGCCATGAACACTGATGGAAGTGAGAAGCTTCCACTGTTTTTCATCAGCTATGCATGAAAGCCATGCTGCTTCAATGGCAAGACTTCACAGAGTACAGGCTTTAACTACCAAAAGTGTATACCATGGGTATGACATACCCACATGGGTCATGAGTGTGGGTGTCTCTGGGGTGTGGGTGTGGGTCAGCTTTCCAGACACCCACACCCACACCCACACCCACACCCACCAGCCACACCCATGATGGCTATGCAATATCAGGTCCATACATGGAATAATTCTGTACCTACCACAGCCTGCCAATGGCTTGCCTGAACAACAACTCCAGAAATGTAACTCTAAAATTTAACTTTATTGTTGTCAGAGGGTTTTTTTTTTTTTGTATCACAGCCACTACATAGAAGTGGACAACACGAAACATGCAAGCCAATGCTCCTCTGAACCCTCCAAAATGACTTCCTAAGCTGTCAGCAAAACTTTGTGTGGCACTTGATGATTTCACTCAAACACTGTTGAAGAAGCATACTTGTCCCAACAGACCTGAATCCAATCATCAGTCAAAGAAACCACAAGCCAATGACACTACCATGGCAGACAATACTAGCAATAGCACTGAGGAAGATTTAGATAATGGTCTGAGTAGCCAGGAAGGCCACAAGACTGCCAAGGAACAATTAGGTATGGTGGCTGAACTGTCTCGAACCCAAACTGAAGTCAGTATATTGTAGAGTGTATGATGAAAGATTGGACTTCACCTGTCTATGCATTCTTTGAGCCAGTTCTGACCATTAATAAAGATGATGGAAGATGCAGCCACAATTTTAAGTGTTTGGAAAAGAGCTGCAAGGTAACAATCTGGTGGTTTTTGGACAAGAAGGATGCCCTTTCAACTGGAAATATGTGATGACATGCAAAAAGATGCTAGGGGTTCAAGACTATTAGTATTGCAGATGATGTAAAACATGCAAGTGAGGTGTGCATGAAAGTGGTTGACAGCATTCTGCAGTCAGGCATAATAACTGCTGCATTCAAGTGAAAATCTAAAGGAAGCATCACATATTCACACCATCAGCATACCAAGGCTGAGACATGGCATATTCACTGCAAAGTTGACAATCAGATATGACACTGGTTCAAGTTAAAGGGCTGAAATTGTTTACTGGGTATGTGAAAGCCTGTGGCCATGTAGCATCATGACGGACCATGCCTTTCTCTCACTGATGAAGACTGGCTGGCCTGAGTACTACATACCTTCACCAATGACTGTCTTATGGGACATTTGACTTGTTTTTGCATGAACCTGATAGAGAATTGCTAAAATTCTACAGGTTAGTCCATTTGAGCCCATGAATAATGATTGACAAACATGCTACCAGGAGTACAAAGGGAAATTAAGTTTTACCACTGATGCATGGTTGTCCCCAAATCACTAAGCATATGTGGCACTTTGTGTGCATCTGGAATGTGACAGGGCTTCACTGGCAATGCCACTTGATGTTGTTGAGATTCCCAAGTCACACACTGGCCATGGACTTGTGGATGCATTTGAACAAGTTCTGAAGGACTTTGGAATCTTGGAAAAGATCAGTGACTTCATGTATCAATGAATAATGACTTACCACTGTCTAGATTCTTGGTATCACATGTGACAATGCATCTAACAATAATGCAATGATTAATTAGCTCAAAATAAAGCTAGATGAGTTTGTAGGAGAGGCAGCACATGTATGGTGCTTCTTACATATGGTGAACCTTGTGGCAAAGTCACTCCTTGGCACATGCTCATCCACTTTATTTTCCAGTCCAATTTGCTCAGTGATCAGCTTATCTACAACTTCAACTTCTTGGCTCAGTGCTACAATTTTGTGAGCCTGTCCATCATCAGCATCACCTTCACCTAACTCTGCAAGCCTTGAGTCACCCATTTTCAGCTTCAACTCAAATGATAATATTGAAGGTTGAGTGAATGAACTTGATGAAATGAGCGATGTGGAGCAACAGCAGCTGCAAAAGTGAGTCCATCCAGTGCAGTTAGTGCTTATGAAGGTATGAAACAATTAAAAAAAAAGTCTGATGATGATAGCTTGCCATAGATCTGAACTCTCTTCTTGAAAGTGGCCTGCTCCATAATGAAACTTCCTGAGTGGAGGCACACCCTTGAGCAGGAGGTGACAAATATCCCACATAATGTGGCAACTCATTGGAACTCATTCTTTGATATGTTAGCTTATGCACTAAC
>JBBPQW010000657.1:0-14941 GCA_038092695.1 Boletus rubropictus | reverse complement strand
CCTCTGCTTGGTCTTGCGTCCGGGCCTCGTCGAACCGTTGTTCTGAAAAGGACATAGTAAATCAGGACCCATCTCATAAATACAGCTGGAGTGACACTAACGCTGCTTATCCATCTCCTTTGTGATCAATCGCCCAATGCGCGAGTGGAGGTTTTCCTCGCTCTTTTTGATCTCCTTAGAGACAAGCTGAGCGATGCCAGAGTCGCTGGTGGAGCCCCAGTCGGCCTTTGCTCCCTTATCCTTGTCTCTATTATCCTCTCGGTCTTTGAAGGCGACATTCTTTCCTTTGGCGCTCTTCCCTTTTGCCTCGGGTCCACGTGCCTCATCACGAGTCAACTCCGACTCAATTTCTTCGGAAGGTGGCGTCCGCAGTCTACCGGGGGGGACCACAGAAGAGACTTGCTGGGGGACTGGTGCGATGGTAGGTGCTTGGGGCATCTGGCGAGCTGGTTTGACGTCCAGAGGTGCGGATGATGTTGGAACTTGGGATTGGAAGTAGGGAGGGAACTTGGCAACGGCGCTCACAAAGGCACTCTCGTGCCATTCCTTGCGCACGAGAACCTGATCGACACCGGTCGAGTGGACGGAAAAGGCGACGAGGGCAAGTTCACCTGGAGGCACTTTTGCGGCAACACAAGCAGCATGGGCCTCATCCCCAGTAGGATCAGCATCTGCGGAGAGAATGACAAAGTGGATTGTAGGCTTTGGTCCAGAGAATTCAACAACCTGTTCGAAGAAGCCACCCCGGACAAGTTCACCAGATGGCGAACCAGAGACATCAAACCCAATCTTCAATGCAATTAAACTGTCTCTGCGGTTGTTGGCAACCCACAGGGTTTGAATCCTGGAATCGTAATTGACGTGGCCGAACATATCTGGGTCTTCTTTGGTACCATTGATAAATTTGAAGGTGGAAAGAACGTTCTTTGTAATAACGGAGAGTAACTGGAACACAGTGCCGTTCCTGCGGCCGATGACGATGCCATCGTCGATAAAGGTCAACGAGGATGGAAGATCGTCTCCACGGACGCGATGTGTCCAGAATGGACTCTTGTCATGAACATTCCACAGCGTGAGTGTCGAATCCTCGGAAATGGTAGCCAGCGCAAAGTGAGGAACATCAAAATCAAACGCAACCAGGCGCTACCAATGTATATCAGTAGATGGTAGGTAGACGAGGAGGTTGCGCGCTTACGGAAGGGATGGAGAAAACTTGAGAGATGCGATTGAGCTCGGCTTGCGGCAGGGGTTCACCCCTGAATGTACGCGCAGCCTCTGATAAATCCAATAAATACATCTTTGTTTCAGAAGCAACCGCCAGGGTGTCAGCTTGTTTGGGATGCCACTTGACAGAGTGCAAAGGATCAGCATCCGCACTCGGTACGATACATAGCAAGAGGTGTCCACTAGACATGATATCTCAGCTTGAATGGTCGCCAAGGCACACATAGACACATACGGGACATCATCGGTGATGACTTCGGGCAATTCCCAAACGACGAAACCACCATCGGAAGTGACACCAGCGAGTCTGTTGCCGTAGACGGCCATATCGATTACTTGAGTTGCTGGCGCAAAGACGGTAGGCAACTGAAGGAGGGTGCGATCACCGCTGGAACGCGAAATGACACGGACGCGACCCCTCGTCATGGCATAGGCGATCCAGTGGGTCGCCCCGATGGTAGTGCCAGGTAGGAAGACGGGGTCTTGTTTGACGAGGGCGATGGCAGTCGACTTGACCGCATCCCTGGGGGCCTGTATGTCATCGAGAGGCTGGGAGACATCAAATACGATCATTTGCGACTGCGCACTGTACGAGAATGAGCCTGGAAGATATCAGAAAAAGAACAAGTGTACGCACCTGGGGCTTGATTGAGACTTGGCCTTGTTGACGGGCTTGCCACGACCGTCATTCTTCCAGGTCGAGCGGGGTCCTGGGGAGCCTTCCTTGTCCCTTCTGACTGGGGGAACAGGTTGACCAACAGGGGATTCGGTGGACCTACCCTGTGGACGTTGAGGCTGCTGCTGAACGGGGAGTTTCGGTGGCGATGCACGAGGGGGGGAGACGCGACCAGGCTTGGGTGGAAGAGGGGGCGGAGGCATGGGACGGGATTGCTGTTGGGGCTGTTGTATGTTCGATTGGTTGGGATCCACCTGGGAATACTCATCTGCAGTGGTAAACGGGTCGTAAGAAGGGGAGGGAGGTTGAGCAGAAGAATAGGGCGCCTGGCCCCGAGTAAGCTGATCGATGAGGTTTTCGACGGACTTTCGCTTTGGATCGTTGAGGGAACCAAGGGGCGCGGATGGCCAAGAGTCTTCGTTGGCTCCGGAGGTGTTGGTAGGCGCAGCGGGAACGGGCTTCTTCTTGACGGTGGTCGAATTGGAGGCAAGGGCATCGAAGGGGGAGATGAACTCGAACATGGACTTGCGTGGAGACGGAGGTGCGTGCTGTTGAGGGTGCGAGACGGGGATCGGCTGAGGTGGCGGGGGCAGCTCTCGAGGGGGTTCCTGAGGGACATAGCTGTCCGAAGAGTGATAAGGTTCGACTGGGGGTTGCTGAAGCGGGGCGGACGTGGCGGGAGGGAGGGAGGACGAGACGGGTGGGGGGTCGGAGTAGTTTGAGCGAGGAGTGGTGCTGTCGAGAGGGTCAGCAAAGAATGTATCGATGTAGTCCCAAGAGGCCATGGGGTGCGAGATGAAAGAGAGGAGGGTAACAATGATGGGAAGAAAAAGGATGACCAGACGGCCTCGTGTGTACGGTGAGGCGTGTTGGGGAAAGGACATGGGTGCATGGCGAGGCAGATATGGAACGCGGGGTCCGTGCACGAGGCGCGGAGAGAAAGAGGACTCACCCTGCCATGAGCTGTTCGAGGAGGATCTTTCCCTGTGTCTCGCTGGTGTTCGACGGGGACTGACCGGAGCGCTGGGAGGACGAGGTGGGGGTTGGGATCTGCTGATGGGCGGATTGAGGAGGGGTGACGACGGAGGAGAGCGCTGGGACGGAGGTGGCGGCGGGGTAGAGGAGAGAGAGGAGCGCACTCTGCCTGTCTGCGGCGGAGGAAGGGGGAGGCTGGGTAGGGTCGGTCGCAGGCAGAGGGGTTGCGGGGGCAGAGCTGTTTCCGTGCGGGTTTGTCTGGATAGACTGGAAGAGAGTGTCGAGGTGGGACGGCGAGCCCAACGGCGGGGGCGGGGTGCCAGAGCCTCGCGAAAACTTTGGCTGGTCCATCGAGTACGAGGAGGAGTAGGAGTCGAAGAACTCGTCGCCTTTTCTTTTTTTTTTTTTCTTTCCGACCTGCCTCGTTGACCACACGAGGTACACCGCCACTGCTCGTCCTCTCCATCAACGACATGCCCTCCAAAGGCTGGTTCAACCTCGAAGCCGCTACCGACAACCAATTCTTCGAGGGCGACTCTGCCTTTAAGTTTCTCAGCCTCACCCGCGTTCAGCGCATCTATGGGTTTGTCGGCTGGTACGCGCCTGCTCTCCCCTCTGGTGTTCGCTCACCCCCCTGGCCAGCCTTGTCGTCGGCTTTGCCTTCAGCCTCCTAGGCAGCATCCTGCTGTTCTTGGGCCAGCTCAGTACCTTTGCTAGTATGTCGTCCATAAGACTCCCCGTCTTATCACCCAACCCTTGTCAGTCCTGTACACCATCGGCATCCTCGTCTCTCTCACCGGGACGGGCTTTCTCATTGGGGTAAGCCTGACTATCTGCATACACACCACTCTGAACGATATCAAATATAGTTTGGAAGCCAATTCAAACTGGTAATTCCGTATCTCTCACCACCCTGCCCCTTGTCTGACCCTGGCGTTCCAAGATGTTCAAACCCGTCCGCCTCCTCGCTACCATCGTCTTTCTAGCTTCCATAGGTCTCGTCTTTGTCGGCGCCTTTGTTATTGGCAGCGGGGTCTGTACCCTTGTCCGTTCCTCTCATCTTGTCACACTCACCCCCCTCCTCAGGTTCTCTGCATCGGTAACTTGCACTCACCACCGCTCTTCCACTATCTCACGTGTCTCCGCAGTATTCGTCATCATCGAGTACCTCGCATTCACCTGGTATTGTTTATCTTACATTCCATATGCTCGTTCCGCCATATTGAAGGTCATCGGACTCGGCTAAAGTGCTAATCCTATCCATGATACTGACCCAGTACCGTTACGCACACTGTAATTGCACAGAAAACAACTTCACTCCTATAGATGCTACCGGTCACTTTTTCTCAACCCCTGAACGAGTTCTTCATCTCCCGCAGCTTGTCTACAATGGCAGACTCGCCCGTGACACCCGTAGCAGTCCTGCAGTGCGAATTCAAACGACGTCCATCTGAGGTGCACCACCTACTGACCTGACCGCCTCGCTATCCAGGCGCATGAACACGTTCCATTCTTTTTCATCTCCAATCGTAGACAACCCCGTGGTCACCTTGTTGTCCTCTACGAGTTTCATGAGGCGCGCTATTCCTGGGTTAGTAGGATCGACTGCCTTTCCAAACGCAGCGCTTCCGGCAGTGTACTCGTGTCCATTGTAGACGACCGTCTCGTTGGGCAACGTTCCCAGGTACGAGAGCGCCGCGTGCATCTGTTTGCCGTCGCCCTCAAAGAAACGGCCACAACCCCCTTGTGTACATCAATGGCATGTACAACGCCCAATGGTCGATTGTTTACCTTGGAAAAGGGTATCGCCGGTGAACACGCAGCCCGCCTTGAGCTTGTTGGGCGATTCGGTGATGTAGTAGCAGATCGAGTCTTGTGTGTGGCACGGTGTTGCCAGACATCTACCCGGGCATCAACACTCACTTCGCAGCGCAAGCGAGGACAGCTTACTTGACATGAAGATTGTCTCCGATCACGAACTCGTCCCCGTCCTTGACGAGATTCGATAGGGCAGGCACCTGTGTGCTCCCACCGTAGATGGGCACACCAGGGTAGTTTGTAGCCTAGTCAAGCATAAACCATCATATGACAGGTGACCGTGGACAGAGCACTGACAAAAATCTGGTCGCCGGTGGGTGATGAGATGATGGCGAGCGGTCAGTAGTTAAGACAGACCTCGTTCCCGCCGCTGTGATCGTTGTGATGGTGTGTCGTGATTGCGGCAACGATTGAGACCCCTAGCTGATTCGCTGCAGCCTGTACCTTTGGAACGTCGAACGGGTCGACTGCGGCAGCCTTGTTGGAAGGCTCGTCGATGAGCAAGTAGGCGTAGTTATCCTGCCTGACGGGCACTGGCACGACTTTCATGGTCGCTCGAGTAGATGTGTGTCGGTGTGAGAGAGCGAGGGAGCGAGTGAGGCGATACATTGATCGGTGATATATTCAAGTGCCCAAGCTCGTCTCAGCGCTGATTTCACTCGTCGACGTCTCGCACCATCGAAATGTCAAGTCGACGAGGGGTCGTCTTCGTCGTGAGCTCAAGTCACGACGGTGCGCTGCTGAACCTGACCCTCTCCAGAAACCTCGTACTGCACAAACTACATCCACCCAACCTTCGTCTGCGTCGTCCACGTCCAACGCAGGGACCATTGCTGGATGTGTGGTTGGTGGCGTCGTATTTTGCGTGCTGGTCGCCTTGGCCATGCTCCTCTACCTTCGCGCCCGCAAACGCAAGCGCACACCGCCATCGTCCGAGTTCATGAATTCCCTCAAGGCCGGTGCTACCCCTGTCTCGCTTCCGTTCATGCAAAACTCGTATCATGCCAGTCCACTCACAGACGAAATGGTGGCCATGAAAGACGTACCACCCAGATGGCCAAGCGTCGAGGATACTCAGAGATTCTCCTCACAACCACGACAGGTCAATCACTCGTTTGTCCCTCCAAGTGCGAGTAGGAGAGAATTATGGGGGAGCGAAACAGAGCTTGTCTCGCGCGAGTTGTGCCAGGAACCTCACGAGCGTCCCGTCCTACCAACGTCGTGAGCGCATTCAGACACTTGTAGTTTACTACAGATCCGATTAATTTATACTCGCCGTGATGATTACATAATAGCTGTACGAGTGTAGGCAGCACTGACGAAACATTGAACTCGAACATGTTGGATCACTGCTCCATTTCGCACAAAGGTATGTTGTTTGGGCGCTGTTCAAGATCTGACTCGAGCTTCAACTCCAGGGGGTATCATACTCTGGTCGCGCTCGTTCACACCCGAAGCGTCTCTCACAGTTTCCTCTGCCGCATCGCCAGTGAACTCTCTCATTCGAGAAGCACTCATCGAGGGCCGAACTACAGAAGAAAAGTACGAAAAGGATGGCTACGCAGTCAAATGGACATTCGTAAACGACCTCGAACTCATATTCGTCGTACGCGCTCGTTCAAGCCTCTCCCCCCTTTTGTCTTGACTCTTCTACTCAGGTCGCGTACCAGCGCATCCTACAACTCACCTATGTCGACGATCTCCTGACAGCTATGAGAGCGCTCTTTGTCAAGCTTTTTGAACCCTTTCTCGCTACGTTTGTCGCCTCGCTGCATGCCATCAGCAACAGTAAACAGCCTGCCTCTGTTGCGCGGGAGCAGTCTACCCCTTGGAATCTCGGAAAGGCGCTCGAGGGCTGGGACAAGATATTCGATAAATTGCTAAAGGGCATCGAAGAAAAGGCTACACAGGTAACGAATGCGAACGCGGCACTCGTAGAGTATTTTATATGTCGTACAGGAACGCAAGTCCCGATTCAGACCTGTCACTCACGTCGAGCACAGTGCGCCTAACTTTCCCTCAGACGATCTCGATGCGCGTGCGTTCTCGCTTTGACCCTGTTCGTCTCACATCCGATGTACCTCTGTCTTACAGTGCCTTCCGAGTCCCCGGAGGTGCAACAGGACGAGCAACAGATAGCGAGAAATGTCCAGGCGCTCAAGTCCAGGCTGCGTGGTCGTGGGGGCAGACGCGGTGGTAGGGGGATTCCGCGCGTCGGGTCAGAAAACGGGCGAGATAGTCTCTCTACGTCAGAGTGAGCCTTCCAGGTTTGATCGTCACATCGTCACATTTACTCTCCCTTATCTAGCAACGAGTCTATCAAACGAAAAATGAAAGCAAAGACAGGGCGAAAGTGGGGCGACGAGACGCCAAGTGAATCCGACATGGCATCGCTGGACTTTAGTCTCGATAAAGCAGATTCCGGCGCCAATGCGCGTCTGACGGTTGACTTGCAGAGTCTCGTCGACGAATCGTCTTTGGGAACGAGAACCAAAGATGGGTTGTATGAGGTCAAGGATTGGGATTTCGGTCCGAAGGAAGACGAGACCGACGACGTGATCGCGCGAGCACTTCAATCGAATCCCTCGAAGTCGTCCACAAGCACTCTGGGATCGTTAACTTCTCTGTTCGCACGTCTGACGGGGTCCAAGATATTGACCGAAGACGACTTGAAACCTGTGCTAGAAGGTATGAAGCAACATCTCATGAAGAAGAATGTCGCGAAAGAAATTGCGGAAAAGGTGTGTGAGGGTGTCGGTGAGAGCCTCGTCGGCAAGAAGGTCGGTGGATTCCAAAGTATGTGCATCGGACGTGTGGGTTGTTGTCGCACTGAATTATTTAGCGACGAACAATGCCGTCCGGACGGCATTGTCGACTTCGTTGACCAGAATTCTTACACCCAAGACCTCCACTGATCTGTTACTGTCCATCCGGACAAAACTCACCTCACCTCTCACCTCTTCCCAACAACGAGTTCCGTACAGTATCGTGTTTGTAGGTGTTAATGGCGTTGGCAAGAGTACCAACCTGTCCAAGGTTTGTTTCTGGCTCATCCAGAACGGTTTACGTGTCTTGATCGCTGCTTGCGACACTTTCCGGCGAGTATACACCTTTCCGTGCGTCCTTTTTGTTACCCTATTCAACTTGAGTTATTGTTAGGAGTGGTGCTGTCGAACAACTCCGAGTTCACGTGCGGAACCTGAGCATGCTCGGGGTCGACGGTGCTACTAGCAGCAAAGGGCGCGTGGAGCTCTACGAGAAAGGGTACGGAAAGGACGCTGCAGGGATTGCGAAGGAAGCAATCGCACACGGTCAGTTTCCCAACAAGGCCTAGTACGCCAAGCTGACTTTTCAACACAGCAAAAGACAATGATTTCGATGTTGTACTCATCGACACGGCTGGTCGTATGCAGGACAACGAGGTATAGTCATCATTCATTGATGCCTCCCTCGTTTCCGTACTCATATTCTCACATACATATAGCCGTTGATGAGGGCGCTGGCCAAGGTAACTATCTGTCCTTCGGCTGAGCATGCAATGACACACGTCGACGTTCTAGCTCGTCGCCACCAACAACGCAGACAAGATTATATTCGTCGGAGAAGCCTTGGTAGGCAACGAAGCCGTCGACCAGCTGACTAAATTCGATCGCGCAATGCGCGATTTCTCGGGCGCCTCCACGGGCAAGAGCCGTGGCATTGATGGCATGCTGATTACCAAGTGGGACACCGTCGACGATAAGGTATGAACCGCAATACAAACGAGCGGTCGTGTTAATCTGTGTTCACAGGTCGGTGCTGCGCTTTCCATGACTTACGTAACAGGACAGCCCATCATTTTCGTGGGCTGCGGTCAGGTTTGTGATTGTATACTGACGTAAACGGAGATTGATGCATTTCCCGGTGCCATAGACTTACACGGATTTGAGACAGCTGAGGGTGTCCAACGTGGTACAAGCTATTCTGAGCGACTAAGAGGGAGGGGTGTCCGTACAGCCTTCTAACTGTCATGCGTTTGGTCTGATGAAAACAAACCCATGCATGCTCAATTTGCATTATGCATACCATGAGCCTTGCTGAATCATCGTACCATGTGTGCGCCGACAACGTTTTGTTTCCACGTATGTGCGTACTTTGAGGAGTCGACACTGCCCAGTTTCAGATCTACCAAGCACTCGAACACCGCGCATTGGGCCAAGGCTAAGTGAATCCCCCTTGGGCAACAACGCGGGCGCCGACGACCTCCGACGCGCCGGATCCACATGTCTGGGTTCCACACGTCGATTCATCCCAGAAATCGTGTCAATGTCTAATATTACCACGACGATTCCTACCGCTGCCATCAGCACCAGCGGGACCAGCGATTAGGGGCTAGCCAAATGGATCGCGGTTAAGACGAGAATTAAAAAAAAGTAATCGCGAAGGCTCGCCGGACCTAAACGACACGTTGGCCATACGTATCGTAATGCAGCTTGTCCGAGAGCGCACCCGGCTGACCGTCCTGCACTGCGTGTGTCGGCAACAGGTAATCTGTCTTCTCTAGGCTAAGCCGGTTCGCTGACGCGGCCAGCAGGCGGTTTCTCGTATTATCGTGGCAAGATTGGGTGACAGAATGAAACTGTGCGAGATTGCGGCGACGTCTGCACTTCTTTATGGATTACCTCGGCGAACGTTGGGGAATAGGATGACGCGTCTACTGAGAAAGAACGAGCGGCCTGCGATAGGCACCCGGCGTTTGGAGGTTTTTCTCCAAGGACGTTTATGAATCAGCCATGTCGATTTTTTTAAACGTGTCTGCGAGCACCCTAAACGGGACCAAGCCTGGATGATAGCCCCCTCCGATCCATCGAGACATGTCCTTCGAAGACGGTAGCAGCAAGCGCAAGGCTCAGACTCGAACTTGGGCTGGTCAGAATAAGCAGGACGCAATGGACAGCATCGCAACCCCTGATGGACGTACGAAGCTAGCATTTCGTAGCGTTCAGAAGCCACCCTGTGGTGAGTATCTCGGAGGTGTTGGCACGCCACAACGTAAAAACGAAACGTGGACTCAACGCCGAGAGCCCGATGATGACGATGCCACAGACGCATTCGATTCGAAGCTGAACCGAGACCGAGCTATGCCTATAGCACAAGCAGGTTCGCAAAGCCAGGACGATTGTAGAGCACCCAATAGCGTGTTTCTGCGGCGCAGCACTACATTAACGTGGACCTTGGATGAAAGTGGGAACGCTACAATTTACAAACCCAGAATGAGACTGATTTCAACAAATATGCATGCGGTGGTGTTAATCCTACACTTTGACCTTCTCAGAAAGGAATTTGGACCACTCTGCCTCGCTCCAAGAACTGGAGACTTCGTTCGCGACGAGACCATCCCATAACGCGGTGGGCGAAACGTGGATGCCATTCTGTCTGGAGAACTTGACTAGAGCAGAGTGTTTGTATTGGTCATTCTCCAAGTTGAACCATTTCCGACTCACTTGTATACTTCAAATCATCCGTGACGGCCACACCACCGTTCGGGCTGCTTTTGAGCTTGAGAAGTTCCTTGAATTCTTCCACCTTGCCTTTATCCTGAATCACAGAATCGACGATGTCTGCGAGTTTCTCGCGGATCTGCAAAGGGGTCAGGGTCGAGGAGGGAATGTCAAAGAAGTCTTCTTGTTTGTCGAACAACTGGTAGAATAGAATAAATCATACAAGGACGACAAACCGGTACAGAAATATCTTACTTTGCGGGAAAAGGCCCAGAAGTGACCAGGCGAAGCTCGGACGACCTGGCAATCGAGTTCCGTTAGCATCGATCCATCTTGACGATATCGTTGCGCTGACAGCGAGCCCAGCTTCGTGGGTAAACGTCGATGACGCATGCCATGGTTGAACTTGCAATCTCACGATGAGCTTGACTTTTCCGTAGTATTTACCGCCTTGGTCGAACAAAGGTTTGAGCACAGCGTCAATCGTGCGCGAGAGCTTTGCACTAAGATGTCGTCAATCCTGTACAAGCCAGTGCCAGAAAGATGATGGAAACCTGAAAGGGCAGACGTAATCGACTTGCAACAGGTCGTTAACCGCCTTGTGCGACGAGGGGATCCGAGAAATCACTCACGGAAAACATCCAGAGTGTGTGGGGCATCCTTTGTCCCTGCGACAATCAACGGACTCAGGGAAGGTTGCAAAGCCATGTTGGACGAGATTGATCAAGAAAAGGGTGACCTTATACAGTAGACCCGCAGCGCTGCAAAGCTAGTCAGACGCGCGCTCCTAATGATCAGTGGGTCGCAGTGACATGGACATCGAAATGCAAAAGTCGACGACTGATGACTCTTGATATCTCGTAAAGTTTGCCATTGCTGTTGTGGTCTCTGGTAGTATATCGGATAGTACACCCGCCTGTCATGAGATGGTCGCGGGAGAGCGGGGTTCGACTCCCCGCCAGAGAGACTATTTTTTTTTCTTCTTCCGCACCTCATATGACGGCGACATGTACATACACCGTATAGTCCACAAATGGCACAAAGTAGAAAAGTCGCTTGCAGACTACGACGACACATGGGAGCGCATCGCCAGCTAGCTCGGATGGATGTTTTCTTCAAGCCATTTTCGCACCTCCTTCTTGTTGATCATGCTCACCACCCGTACACGGTCCTCCTCCGTGCGATCCCGATAGAGCCGCATAATCTGTCCACAGACACTCCATACATCATCCCAGGCGGCGTCGAACAAGTCCCACCAGCAGTTGGGTGGCGTGGAGGGAAGTGAGATATCCAGATGGCGCACGGCAAGGAGGATCGCCGCGCTGACAATGGTTGGGACGGCATACAGCGCATACGCCGGTGTTTGCAGTCTAGACACATGCTCGCATCAAGGCTTGCAAGTGGAGTCAAACCACGTACGCGTCATTCAGGTAACCCCACGCCCTTGCACACGCGTCCTTGTGATTCATGAGGCCGAGCACGCGGAGGTAGTTAATGAGCGTGCCATAGGGTAACACGACGTGGACATTGAATCCGAGGCGCTTGAGAATTTGCATTTCGGCCACGACGATGGCGTCTTTGAGGTCATAAAATGTATTACTGAAATACGACATGGGTGCGTATTTGAATCGTTCAGCGTTCTTTCGTGAGCTAGGCGGCGTGAGCGCGTGCGTGTTGCGTTGGAGGACAAGGTCGTAAATGTTGATGAGGTCACGGATCCGAAGCGGACACTCTTCGAGTTTCGAGGCGAGATAGAGCGCGCCCATGCCCACGTCCTGTCGACGGAGGACCGGTAAAGATCAAATGCGAGGACGGGAAGAGGAACGATGCCTGACCCCTATGCTGAACTGCTTCATCGAGGACGTATACCAGAAACGGTGGTACAAGATCTGAGCGGTAGCGACGGCCACCTGCTTCCTGGACTCACGGCGCGTTATGGATGGTCATGGGGGTGGTCCGACCACGCACTGTTTGAGAAGGACGCCAGCTTCGTGTATGAGCTTGCAGCCAAACGCTCTGAGATCTTCTTCTAGTTCTGGTGGGATGCCATCTTCGCGGGATGGCGTGCATTCGATCTGGGCGAGCGTCGCAAGCGGGACAAGGTCGGGTGCTGCCATGACGGTGGCTGAAGGGATGTGTGCAAGTAAAGTCGGCCAAACAAAGTGACCATGTCAAATCTCCCCGCCAAACCCGAGTTCTCGAGGACAGCGGGCGCATGGCCCGAGCCAAACGACGACTGGCGTCCGAGTGGTCCAGGGCGCGCATCGCCAGACCGGTACTCCCATCAACGGGACGACAGAGACAAGAACAGAGATGCAAGAGACCGCGAACGGGGGAATCGTTCGCGGTATGGGCAAAGGTCGCCTGTGCCTCCACGCTCCGTGGACAGGTACATTTCCAGTTCTCGTGACAATTATCATGGGAGGGAGTATCGTGGCTATGATGATACCCGTGTCCGAGACGACCGCAGGAATGACTGGGATCGGGATCGAGACAAAGGGAGGGAGAGAGACAGGGATCGGGGATACTACAGAAGAGACACTTGGAACCGGAGAGAACACAGTCCAAACCGTCCCACGTCGAGTCGGAGAGAGTATGGCTCCAGGGAGAGTGACTGGCGCAGCCGGGATGACTACAGGAGAGAGAGAAACAGGGAGCGAGGGAGGACTTGGGACCGTGATGATCAGCGGTCCAGAGATCGCGAACATGATAAACGACCAGCATCCCCGCCCTATCGTCCAGCGCCATTGTCGCCGCGCCGTGGTGAGTCCAATTCTACTCAAACTGACGCATGTGGTCACAATGTGCTAGACCGTCACCACGATCGTTCCCTCTCTCGCCGGGCGCAGCCATTGTATTCATCTCGAGGAAGGCGCTCGACTTCCCCCCAAAGTACGGGAAGTAGGTCTCGTAGATCATCCCCGTTATCTCACGCGCGGCCAGATATCCACCAACGTCGCGATATGCCTCGACCATTGAAAAGCCCATCTCCTCGTAGAGCAAGTCCTAGCACAAATCGAAGTCTACCCGAACGCCAATCTCCCGAGACAGCGGGTCGGTTCCGTCACGTTGACGAGCCTCACAGAGAAGTCGTTCCGAGTGAATCTGAGCCTCCCGTTGAGGGTACTGTTGCTTTGGATGGCCAGATAAAGGTCGAGATGACTGCGGAGTCGGTTATCAAAGGAGTTCAGGACCGTTCCGACAACCGTGATGGGGAGCTGCCTGTGAAAGCAGAACCATATGGACGAACAGGTTCCCCGTTGAATTGCCAACAGCAATTGACACCCATTCTTGAAACTGTTGCGGTGCCGTCAAGCGAAGCGGCTGTCACGCAACCATATTTACCCATTATTCCCAGGTACGATGCGAAACTCAAGTTTAGCGCCGCGTATGAAGGGGAGGTGAGTGTGTGCAATGAGATTGTTGATCAATAGTAACACTATTCAGTACAACCGGTTGGAAGCTCATCGGGCGCATGCAGCAGCAGAGTGCCGACGCTGCTTGGAAGAAAGCCGTCGAGCATTTCACGAACTGGATCTGACCACGGTGGACTTGCGTGCTGCGCAGAATCGCCGAAAGCTCGGGGAAGCGCACCGTAAAAAGGCACACCATGGACAGCTTGGAATTGATGCCGAGACTGTGCAGTGAACGAATGATCGCGATCGTAATGTATAGCAAGTACATTAGCGCGAACACGAAAACTGATTACAAATGATACGCATCCGAAGGGGATCGGAATGGTTGGCGTACTGGAGAAACCAAAAGTTCTGAAACTGACCGACAGTCCCGAGACGGGACGCCGCAGGGGTGCCTCAAACAAATCTGGCTGACAAGCTGAGCTGCGGCACGCGGTGATGAGATGACTTGATCGGGTGGTGAGAGAAGATGAGTGCTCACAGCTACACACTGTGGGTGCTTCTCGCCGGGGTAGCCAGCTCGGCAAGAGGTGATGATGGTGAATCCCAAGCTGGTAAAGGTGAATTGTGCGCGAGGATTTCGCGAGGTGGAGGGATGAGGCAAGGTAGGAGGGAGACATCGGAGAAAAGAACTAACCGGGAATGCATGCGGGTTTGGGGTGTAGCATCGGCAGGAAATGGAAGATGACCTATGACGCATTGGGGATGCATGTGGGTGATGTTCGGTAATGATACAAGCAAGGTATAATGTAAGTATGATGCAAGTACATATGCGGCGTGAATGCGAGATGCCAGCCAGTACCGAGACCGGTGACGGCGAGTAAGAGTGACGCTGTAAGGTGGCAAGATGAGTGAAAAGATGGCCAACGAAGACGCAAGCAGAGACCTTTGTGGGGCTATGTGCGGGAGCGATGGTTGCCAGAACGATGGGGAGGGGGAGGGTGATCCTTGGGACGACGGGAGGTCCGATGGTGGGTAGTGGGACGACGCTTTGGTTGTGGCTGGGGGACAGGATCGTCGTTGATATCGCGTTTCCGTTTCGGGGGACGGTAGGTGTACGGTGGGTGGGAAAGGTCCTCGTCGGTATCGGGGAGATCGAACTGGAGGAATGTCGGGGAATGGTAGGGGAGTGGACGGGGGGCGAGGAGAGGGACGTCACAGACGACGCGGGTGGTGCCTGAGGGGGAGACGTCGGGGGAGATGGAGGAGCATGTGTCTGACGGGGACCAGGGGACTGAGGAACGGTTAGCGGGAATGCGAGGAGGGGAAGGGGGGCGCACGGTCGAGGAAGGCGAAGGAGGGATGGGAGGGATCAGGGAGGAGGAGGGGGAGGAGGTTGTCGAGGGGGGAGA
>JBBPQW010000656.1:0-14947 GCA_038092695.1 Boletus rubropictus | reverse complement strand
CTGTGGGAACTGTGGGACTGTACCAATATTGGTGTTTTGCTGATGTATGTCTACCATTTTAGTGTAATCATATAGGTCAATTAGCTTACATTGAATTCACCTTGCATGTTTTTCAAATTATTGTATGATAATAGGAACAATGTCTCAATATATATACATTTCCCAAGGGAATATATACTTGTAAAATCACTAACAAACTTTGCTACATATAATGCTTTTATCAAACCTTTATATAACAAGCTAAGGTCATTAGCTTATATGCTAAGTTTTTATATTTTCATCCCATTCTATGATTCATTCCCAAAATGTATCATGTTATACCATGTTAAGTATAAACCAGTGATGTGCCCCGACAGTGGAACCAGAGTCTCCCATCGTCCCTGCCAGTATACCGATTTGTCAATCAACGGGAGAACTCATCCCAGGATGGTTCAGAGGAAGCAGGCTGATATGCGAAGCACCGGTCTTAATCACTGCTCGCCCAGTGAAGCTGAATAATTCCAATGAACCTCGTGTGTTATCTGGATGTTAAATTTTGCGGAGAAGAATGAGCGTCGGGTCCCGTCGAAAATAAGCAACAATCGCACCTGAGTCTAGTCAGAAGGTACGTCTGTAACCAAGATGTTTCTCGCGAACATGCCGTACAATGGATTCGCGCTTGAGCATATCCTTGTTACCTCTGATTCGGCACCCCATCCATCTACACGGCATCCGAGAGTTGTATGCCATGTTCTTGACCCCATGAGAAGCGAGATGTTGTGGGACATTTGCACATGTGATCTGTTCTGTACACACAGTACCATCGTCCCTGATCCATCGGCAAGGGTGCAATACCATCTCTCTAGGCGAGACTGATTGAACCGGCAACGACGATGTCCGAGTTGGGTGGCCACGAGACCCTCCGACGAAGTTCGAAACCATAGGTTGGGGCACCGAATCAGCGGCGGGTTGAAGTTGTCGATGGTCCGTTTCCATAGCAGAAGTAGATGACCGGGATTGGTCAGAATACACCGTGGAAGCATTGTATTGGGACGGGATGGTGTCCCTTGTTTGAGGGAAGTAATTTAGATAAGAGGAGGATGCACCGTAAGCAGGTGAAGAACCATTCACGACCTATACAAGTGGCATGACACATGAGCAAGTGACACAAGCACGGGGCAAGAGGTAGATACTCACACCATACGAACAACCTTGCATGCCATCGTGGATCGGTGAATGATCAGTGCCAAATGTAGCGAGTGATTGGTGAGGGGGTGGGATAAGGCCTGATGTCGATTTAACGGCTTGGGGGTTGATATACGGTGAATAGTGTTGAATTGAATGGGGACCATGCCCGCCGTGAATATCAAACGAGGTGTGCGCGTTAGGCATGGGGGACGCGGCTGGGAAATTTTCCGAATGACGTCCGTGAAAAGCGGGTGGATAAGATAACGAGGTGAGCTGAGGTGATATGAAGCTCGTATCAGGATCCGGGAGAGGCCTATTTTACATTATCAGGAAAGGCACGTCGATATCTCTCTCATACTCACTGAGAGATCTGCCCGGGAGAGGTCGTAAAAACAAAAAAATCATCTTCCCAACGATCGCTTTCGGAACCAGGGATGCTAAAAAAATGAACAGTGTGATGAGCTTGGGTCAACGAGAGCGGCGTCCGCACCCGCCTCACCTGAAGCCACTGTCAGCAGTGTCAAAGTAGCCTGAATATGACATGATAACCAAAGTCTTGAATAGATCCGCAATCCAACTAGAGTAGAGAACAACAGAAACGGGGGAAAGGTGGAGGACCGTCTTATCTATGTATCGTAGCGATGGCCAACCTCATGGTCACCTTGGAAAAAAACATGGTTAGATAAAACTGCGGACTGGCAGGTTGTCGATATACCATCCGAAGGCCAGATGCTGGCACGGTTAGCCAGATTTTGGACCAAGTGGCGTGTTGGCACCTTGACCGCAGCCAAGGTTTTTCATTCGCATGTCCTTTGGAGAGCCTCCAACCGTCTAATGTTTGCCGTCTGTGCGTGCGCAGGCCAACTGGGTTGCTCCGGGAAATGAACATGAGGGCCTCGAACAGGGAAAATTGGCCGAGCGGATGAGAGTATTAGTAAAACCTGGCCAAAGGCTGCCTGGGAATGTACCCTCATAGGCACCCCCTTGTTCGCTTCATCCTATACGGCGAGAAAAAAACCTGCAGCGACACCTTCAATGAGATGTTAGCTTACACTTTTATTGTCCCACTTTCCAGTGGCTATAGCCCCTTCCCTGGACAGCCCCATTCCGAGCTGTATTAGCGAGCAGCAATAACTTGGTGCTGTACTGCTTACCATGTCAGCTGTCTGGATGGAATCCGTGAACGAAACCCAACCAAAAACATTCACCTTGAGATAGCACCGCTGATAGTTCATCTAAAATGATTGGTGCCGCGGAGGTCTGAACTTTTGAATGTTTAAAGTCGGATGAGTAGACCGCTTACACCGCGGCATTGGACGCCACCGTTGGTTGAACCGACACAACCATCGACAGTCCGCGATACGGAGAAACGTCGACTTTCTCTGAGACATTAGCTTCTTACTCGTAGTGATTGCTAAATTTAGCTGCGAGAAGCACAGCTGGCGTTGAGTCAGGGTACTTTGTATACGAAGTACCTATGATATGCATATCGACTGTAGACCCTTTTTCACGCACTCAACATACGGGGATCCCAGCCCGTGGTTAGGATCCGAGTCGCGTTCTTCTCAGTTGGCAGGGTCACAGTCCACATAATTTTAAGCCCCATCGCCCGACCATCGTATGAAGGTGAGTGATGAGCTGTCCCTTGGGTTCGACGGTTGTGGTGCCATGACGGTGTTCTGGGTTCTTCTAGACGTGTATTCTGGGCGCTGCCTATCACTCTGTGCACCGCCTTCCGTAAACCCTATGATCCTGACATCATGGTGCGGGAAAAATCAGCCTTCCGTTCATATCGAGGTCACATCGGTCATATCACACCACACCCTTCATTCGGTGGTCGGTCACTCCTAATCGATCCTAGTATAAGGTACCCGCGGTGAGTTTGGAATGGACCAACGACGGCGGCCTTCGTGTTCAATTGGGGCTGATGGTTAGAGTTCGTTGGGCGTACCTGGTGGTGTTTGGGCGTTCTTAACCTTGTTCTTTTTTTTTTTTGGGTCCGCCTGGCCAGCCCCTGGGCTATTCGCGGCAACAGGATGGTCGCCGTACTTGTCCGCATGGACGTTTCCTCCCGTCTTTTTGCACAACGGCGCTCCATCTCCGAACGCCAGAGTGCTTGCCATGTCGACCAGCTCCTACGATCATTGACTGCCATCAATGAGTCACTCACTCACTCACTCACTCGGTGTATCACGCCCACTGGTTTGCTCACCACGGCACACTGCAAGCGGATCACGGAGATATATTTTCGGCATTTATCTCCGCAAGCGAGGCTGCCCATCGTGCCACCCAGCTGCCGTGGTCAGCTGCCAGACTCGTGGGCGCCCACAAAGACTCACTTGGTCATTCGCACTGCACTGGGTCTATCATGATCATTGGCTGACCTACCCGCGTTTTGACGGTACCCAATTGGATTAGGAGTACTTGAGTAATCTCGCAGCGAAGGACAACGAGGAAACAGGAAATAATATCACAACGTTAAGATGAAAAAAAAAAACCCTCAAATCTCATCAGAAGAGTCGTGATGAAATGCTGCATCGGAGAGCAATTGTAACACAATTCCGAGGGGTGTTATGCGGTCTTTGATGTCAGGTCAACTGTGTACGACAAATCTAGGCTAGCTAGGTACGAGGGAATAACCCGTGTCCCCGGTCATGCGAATACCCCACAAGTGGGACTCTGCTTCCTCTTCAGTCCCACCGAAGGGCCCATCGTTCCACGACATCAACTCCCATGAGTGCAATATTTGACAGAGAGCCATCTGGATGTGAAAGTTCGCAGAGAAGAATGAGCGTCGGGTCCTGTCAAAAATGACCAACAATCGCACCCGAGTCTAGGCAGAGGCCCGCCTATAACCCAGGTGCTTCTCGCGAACATGCCGTACAATACATTCGCGATTCATCATAGCCTTATCTCCTCTGATTCGGCACCCCATCCATCTGCATGGCACCAGATAGTCGCGCGGCAAGTTCTTGATGCCGTGGGAAGTGAGATGCTCCGAGACGCTATCCCGTGCGATCTGTGCCATGCATATAGTACCATCGTCCCTGATCCATTGGCAAGCGCGCAATACCGTCTCCTGAGGCGACACTGATTGGACCGGCAACGACGATGTCCGAGTTGGGTGGCCACGAGACCCTCCGATGAAGTTCGAAAACGTAGGTTGGAATACCGAATATGAAGGGATATAGTGAGAATTATGTGTCATGCTAACAGCGGCGGGTTGAAGTTGTCGATGGTCCGTTTCCATAGCAGAAGTAGATGACCGGGATTGGTCAGAATACACCGTGGAAGTATTGTATTGGGACGGGATGGTGTTCCTTGCTTGAGAGAAGTAATTTAGATGAGAGGAGGATGCACCGTAAGCAGGTGAAGAACCATTTTCGACCTACACAAGTGGCATGACACATAAGCAAGTGACACAAGCACGGGGCAAGAGGTAGATACTCACAAAATACGAACAACCTTGCATGCCGTCGTGGATTTTTGAATGACCACTGCTAAATGTAGCGAGTGATGGTGGGATAATGCCTGATGTCGATTCAACGGCTTGACGGTTGGTATACGATGAATGGTATTGAATTGAATGGGGACTATGCCCGCCGTGGATATCAAACGAGGTGTGCGCGTTGGGCACAGAGGACGCGACTGGGAAATTTGTCGGATGACGTCCATCGAAAGCGGGTGGATAAAATGACGAGGTGAGCCCAGGCGGTAAGATGCTCGGACCAGGATCCGGGAGAGATCTATTTTACATTATCAGTAAGGCGTATTGATGTCTCTCTCATACTTACTGAGAGATCTGCTCGGGAGAAGCCATGCGAACATGAAGATTTTCCAAATGATCGTCTCCAGAACCAGAGAAGCTGATGAAAAGGTACATTACAATGAGCTCGGGTCAACGAGAGAGGCGTCTGCATTTGTCTCACCCAAAATCACTGTCAGTAGTGTTAAAGAAAGGTGGCATTTGGATGGTGATCAGAATTTTGGACGGACTTGTGGTACGTGGGCAGGAAGTCGAAGGGGTGAGGGAGAGAAGGAGGTTCGCTTTATTCTGCGTGGAGCTGTGGTGGCCAACCTCATGGATGCTTTCCAAAAGGTCAAGGTTAAATGAAACTGCCAACTTGGAGGGTGCCAATGACAGTCGGAAGCCAAGATATTGGAGGGCTGGCCGCTTTTGGACTGAGCGGCGCGTCCGCACGTTTTTTCAGCAGCGTCATCCTCCAATGAGTTGATCTTCCCCTGTTCTTGCGTGCCTAGATCGGTTTCTCCGGGAACATGAGGAAGAATTGACTGGGTGGATGAGAGTATTAGTAAAACCCAGCCAATGGATGCCTGGGAATTAATAACTCACATACCCTTATAAGTGCTCTCTTGTTTGCCCCATTCTCTACGGGGAGAAAAAAAACTGCGGTGGCACCCTCAATGAGTTGTTGGCTTATACTTATATCGTATCACTTTTCCAGTGGACATAGCCCCTTTCCTGGACAGCCTGATTCCGAGCTGTATTAGCTAGCGGCAATAGCTTAGCCCTGTACTGCTTACCACGTCATCATTAGTGCTGTATGGATAGAATCTGTGAACGAAACCTGCCGACCAAAAACAACATTACCACTAAACATTCATCTAAAATATTGATGTCGTGAAGTTTTTGGATTTTTGGATTTGGATGGGCGCGCTGGACGCCACCGTGAACGGACCGTGTAAAACATGCCTGTCGACAGTATCCGGCTATGACACTGAGCTTTCTCTGCCAAACCTTAGTTTCTTGCCCGATCCAGTGTTATTTCAGTCACCGCCACAGCACTCAGGACAACCCTAGTATCTGCCTCTCTCGAATCGATTGCTGCTCAGACACAAGGTAGTGGTCAAATTCTCGTGTCACACTGGCAGGATCATCGTCCGACAAACGGCACGGAAGGATACCCGCCGATGACACCACAGTGTAAGTTGCGCCTTTGAATTAAACCTCTATAGATATGGATCTACCACGACAGATCTCTTCCGTGACACTGAACGCATTTTCCGCTGTTAAAATGATTATTTTGCTGATGCCATTGTTCTGAGGTCAGGTGCATACTAACTTTCATTCCAGTTTGTTTTAGTGAAATGGTCAGTAGGATATTCAGGTGAGGTCAGGACGAAGTTAGCTCAAAGTTCCACGCTCGCCATCTTAGTATGGGCGACTGTGCGCCTGCTTTCCGTAAATCCTATAAACCTAACCCCACGACAGAGCGAAGAAGAAATGACATCCAACTTTGTCCCCCAATTGGGGGTTCCGATCAAAGTTAAGTTGAGCGATGGCGTTGAGACTTGAACTTTGTTTATATAAATCCAAATACAGCGTAACGGGCGAGTCGTCTTGTTCCGTGCGGGTCCTGGCTAACTGCGACAACCGACGCCATCGATTATCGGTACGAAAGGTCTCCTCTCGTCAACTCGCGTAAGGACCCTCCATCTCCGAAAGCCAGGCCGCCTGCCATGCCAACCAGCTGCCATGATTACTGGCTGCCAGCAATGAGTCACTTGATTGCTCACCAAGGTACACGGCAGGCTGGATCGCGCTCATTTTCTTTCGCGTAAAGACCCTCCATCTCCGAAGGCCTGCACGACATCCGACTCCCACGATCACTGACTGCCGGAGCCGTGGAAGACTGCATTGAGTCACTAGTCACTCTCTAATTATTCGTGATAAACGGGGTTCGTCGCGCTTGGCTGGCCCACCAAGGTACACGGCAAATGGATCACGAAGGTCCATGGTGACCTGCATACTAGTCTCAGAATGATGTTTGCTCCAGCTCCAATTACCGAGGCCGGTTAGATCAGTACCACCTCATTTGATGGGGAGATCAAACTGCATATCGAACCTGTCGGGATATATCTATGTATACGCATTTAATCCGATACTGAATGAAATAACCTAGGTATTTCGCCCAGGCACTATGTATGCACCAAGAATGATCGTCAAAATCTGCAGCCTACATTACGGAATAGAAACAAAGGATGCAACACGCAAGGGCGAAACACGCATTATACAACGGCAAAGTCAATTCGCCAACTCCTACGTATGCCTCTTCTTGATATGTGAGCGAAGGGAGTCAATCCGAGAGAAAGACTTGTTGCAGTTGCCGCAGGAAACTGAGAGATCGAGGTGGGTCCCGATGTGGCGCCGGAAGGCATCTCTGCGATATTCGTTACCACAGAATCCCTTGTGTGTCCACCAGTGACACGTAAGCTTCCGTTGCGCGGGTCCCTGTACGTCATGCATGTGCCCTAGGTGCACGACCAGCTCATCGAAACTGATGAAGCATTGGCCACAGGGTATGCCGCCCGTAAGCCATTCACAGGGAAACAAAGGATTGTCTCCTGTGGTAGTAACTCTGTATGATTTCGTCTGGGGTCTGGAGAGAACAAATAATGTGACGACCGTACTCAGGAGGAAAATGCTCTTCTCTTATTTGATTCGCGTAGTACAGAGGGACGTTTTCCTGCTATAAACTCATCAGAAGAAGCATGGAAAAGAGGGGAAGAACGGAATGGTGGCTTACTTCTGCGCTCTGATGCACGTTGTGTAGTCCGCAGGCGAAGTAATTGTTCAGGTGTGCTGGTGGCAGGTGAGGCTGGCACATCAGCCTAGGCAGGAGTTACTAAGATTGCGAGCACTGAAACAGGATACTTCCTCACAGACACAAAAAATACAGATTTCAAGACTAATATTTGGGAATTGGTAGGAAGTAAACGTGTGGAGGATAGGAGGAACAGCGGACTTACCTGCGTTATTTGTACGGTATGCATGAGCTGTCCAACTATCTGGCCGGCTGGCTGGCACGCTATCCTGTGCATTTCTGCAAGAGCCGGCCAGATCTGCATCGGATGATACGCGGAATTGAGGGAGCGGACATACCCAAAATTTGAGACTCCTCCCGGATCACTTTACATAGACATGCTTTGCGGAAATGAATGGGCTCCTGCTCGCCTGGCAACCAGGTAAAAGACCGATCTATGCGAGTCCAGATCCTGATAACCAAATTAAATCAGCATAAGCCGAGGGAAGACTCAAGTGGATGGTGTGTGCAAAGGTAGATGGATTAAAATCCTTGCTTACAGTATGACAGATTTCTGTAGTAATTCACAGAGAAGGAGTGGGTGGGTGGAAAGATGAACAACAAAGATCCGTACTCATGTCACACCTTCATATATCCAGCGTGAGCACCAATCGATCTTCTTATGGCTAGCGTATCCTGATCAAGCGAGCGCAGTGAGGCTGTCCTGATGTCAGAGCCGATGAACCCTTTTTTGTTTATTCGTCCGTTAGTTGTTTCCGTTTACAACGAAGACTGGAAGGATAGCGTGTCTCCTTCTCAGCCGAATAGGGTAAGATACGGCTAACACAACACGTACCTTTCCACCCTACCAACGAAATGAATATTTTACCCCACGCTACCCCCGCGCGAGTGCTCAGTAATTCCGGGGATCGACATGAAGATCTCTGCGCGAATGACACTGGCCACATTGCTCTGGACTGACAATAGAGTTCAAAGAATTGAAAAACTCGGAGAAATCCACAACCTTATATCATCACCACGGCAAGTGAAAACTGGTCTCGGCTGCAATGTACAGTAGTAAGTGACGGAGTGTTACGAGTAGTAAAAATAGTTCAAACTTAACTGAAAGCGCATCCACCTCCCATGCTCAATCCGAACCTGGTAAATCTTTCTGTCCAAGCTGGATGAGCCAGATGCCAGTCGTAGTACCCTTCATAATGAGCGAATGACAAAAACATGGGCTGCACAATACGCATGCCTTAGCTACGCCATGATCCATGGAGATGGCACAGAGAAATGGGCAGCTCGAGAGACCAACACAAGAAGTGGCGTCTGCGAGCAAAAGCGACTCAGGAATCGCCGTGTATTTAAGATCGGCGAAGAAGCCGAATACCGTTAGTCATCGGAAATCGACATCTTGAGGTCCTTTGAGCATGTAACGCTGTAGAGATTTGAGATATCATGGATTCCTTAGAATGTCCGAATGCAATTGCAATCCACTAGGAGCGCAATACCTTTCTACAAGACAGCCCGGCTTGACAGAATTTCTTGAATCTGTCACCCCATACGTTTGCGAATCCACAAATTATCTGCCGAATATACCAGATCCTATTTCCGCATGAGTGTGCTCACCTTTTCGTCGATTCCAACGGTTGACGGCGAGCTAGGGGAGAGCTTATGAGTTTCTGGAGAATTGAACGTGCACGAACGGAATCATTTACTATCACAGTGCCGACGCATTCCTTCACTTTTTCTCTCGCCTTTTCTCCGTGCGCATCCACGCTCGTCAATGGATTGGCCAACTATTCGCCAAGCGTGTCATGGAGCTATTCGGCTTCGAGGGGGACGCCTTGCATTTGCCATGTGCATCCACGTCGCCACCGTACTCGATTTATCCGATAACCAATGTTACGAACGACTCGGGAGGATCGAGGGAGGCGAACAGATTGTGGCCGATCGTATGCACAAGTCCGTCCGTTGTACAGTGGGAGTTTGATTGGGAACATGGGCTTTGACATCGGCGTTCGTAGTGTTATGTATAGTACGGAAATGCATCGCGTATGAGCGGCTAAACTAGCGGTTAATCCTCAGCAACACTGACCACATAATACATAACTGTGGAGACATGTCATCCATAAACGTCGTATATTATCATATACAGTAGATACCTGACCGATCCTTGGGGCGGCCCACAACGTTCGATACCTTGGTTAATGACATAGCCGTCAACTGAAGCCGTAGGTGAACGTCAGATGGATATCTGCCCCCAACTCACCTTCATGGTCGTCTTAGGAAAAGACGTAAAAATGCCTTCATCCGCGACAACTTCAGCTCCTGCATTTGGCGCAACTTGTCGTCTACCTGTCCCCGCAACTCAGCATATTCTGCTTGAAGCTCCGCCAACACGTGCTCCTCCGTGGTCCTCCTACTCTCCTTCTCGATCCTCCGTAGAAGCTCCTTTTGTTTCTCGACCAGTATCTCCAACTGAGAATACAGTTGTTGTCCAGCAGAAGTTTCTTTGAGTTCCCTTTGCATCTCGATCATTTCTTCTTGAAGTAGTAGCACCCTGCGAGTGTCCTCCCGGGCAAGGATATCTCGAACGAGCTTCTTCGCGGTGTCGTCGTCACTCCTGCAACGAGCTATCTGAGCTCCCTGATTGATCATTTCCTTCCAATATTCCCTCACGAGCTCGTTTAGCCTCTTCTCACCGACCCTCGGCTCAACTTCATCCCACATCGTCGTGGTGAAGTATACTTTCTCTAGAGCGTCTCTTCCACACAGCTTTCGGAATAGCTGGAGGTTCTTCAGCGGTGCACCCGCCATGCGGTTGTCCGTTATTCGATGGAGATACAAGATCCCAGATAGAAGTTTACTCTTCCTGTAACTGTGGGGGCGATGATGGGGGTGAGAGACGCTGGCTCGTAAACAAATATCATGCAATACCTTGAGTTGAGCCAATCAGAGATCATGCTTAATATTTCGCGATCAGATCTAAAAGTATCATTGAAGCCTGGTGTGTCAACCAAGACCACGTGTCGCCTACTCTCCTGGTGCCAGAACCGGATGGCAAGGACCTCACTTGTATATGATTTCAACCCGTGGCCAATCCCCTGAGTCCCTTCTCCACTTGCGGAGTTTATGAACTGACGACGATATGAGTGAATAGATTCGAATACTATTATTTGTCTCACCGTACTCTTGCCAGATCCTGTCGGACCCATGATACTTGAGGATATGAATTAGACAATTCACGGTCGAGGCTTTATCACATACGCTATCACTATATCATCTTCTGTCAGCTCGTCTATTTTCACCACCTTTCGACGTTCTCGGAATGTCTGAGTTCGCCATCCACCCGTCCGGGGAAGTTGTGCTGGGTTTTTCAGAGGCGAAGATTGTGTCACAACGGAGGAATCTCCAGCTGCCTGAGGGTCCCCATGATCCGTCTGCGCATCGTCTGTCCCAGAATAATCTATATCATCTTCTGTCAGCGCGTCTATTTTCATCGCCTTTCGACGTTCTCGGAATGTCCGAATTCGCCGTCCACCCGTCCGGGGATGCTGCGCTGCGTTTTTCGGAGACGAAGATTGTGTCACAACGGAAGAATCTCCAGCTGCCTGAGGGTCCCCATAATCCGTCTGCGCATCGTC
The DNA here is from genome assembly GCA_038092695.1 of Boletus rubropictus. Taxonomy (NCBI): domain Eukaryota; kingdom Fungi; phylum Basidiomycota; class Agaricomycetes; order Boletales; family Boletaceae; genus Boletus; species Boletus rubropictus. The sequence continues at coordinate 3,585 of JBBPQW010000656.1, read as the reverse complement.
TGTCCCAGAATAATGCTTCTTGTAGGTCTTAGAGGGAAAGGGTGTCATCAAAACGGATCCCCCCACTACCCGAGGTCCCTCAGCCGTCTCTGTATGTTTGCTAGCTCGCTGAGGGTCTTCCCCTATGCTGGCTGGAGTTGAAAGGAAAGATTGCTCGGATACACGAGGACGTGCATGATCTGTCTCTGTACACACGTCGTGTATATGACGGTGTCGTTTGACGTTTTCTGGGGGTGGAGAGTGTCCTCGTGTTCCAACGGATGCCAGAGCTGTCGGTGTTCCCCTCTTGACGAGGACAGCAGGCTTTGTTGGCTGTTGGGGAGTTAAGCCGGTATTTGCCGACGAGGGTGGTGACGACTGACTGGACCCATTGTACCTCTTCTGTACTTGATGCTAATGGTGCTGATGAGAAAACCGACGAAAGTGTCAACTCTGCCTTATGAAGGATTCTCGGTGGTGTTCCTTCGACAGGTGAGCAGAATGGTTCAAAGGTGGACGGACGGACGAGGGGTGGGACACAAACCCGACATCCTGAACATGCGCTATGCGCATGTTCAGGATGTCGAAATCAGCATTGCTGGCAAAGAATTGGTCAGCCATGCTGAGATGACCCTGAGAGGCAGCAGGCATCCTCGAGTGATTCATAACTCGCAGCCACGCAACGACTGTTTCTTACGATGGGTGTATCTAGCCAAGACCCCGAAAGCATTGGCCTACCAACTCGCTGGCCAGACGAACGCCCACATGAAATATAGAGAAACTCGTGGATAGTGGTGGACTAAATCCGAATATCGCGGTCCCGCAATCCTTTCATCCGTGGCTGTCTTTCGCTCCTCTTGTCATGCAAACCTACCTGCGGCGTGGGTTGATCAGCATGCTGATGGTTACCACAACGGACCGTGAACGTTTAGTTGGCAGGACGGCATTACTCAGGTAACGTGGACAAGCTAGCACCATGCGTGAACCACACAATCTCATCCTCTCCCATACCTCTTCTCCCCAGCTTTCCACCCCTTGACCAGTAGATACAGCCCTCGTGACCGACCTCGTTAAGATTCCGACAACATGTCATGGTGGACTCGGTTCACGGGCGCCTTTCGTCTAGCATTCGAGCTGAAAGCCGAAGACATTGTAGTATTGTGTGTCTTTTGAAATGTGTTTGTTCTTATCACATACTGACTTGCGTGTTATCGTTCAGTGTGGTGGGACCCTCCGGAGGCGGAAAGAGTTGGGTACGACCTTACCCTTCGCACTATGACTGAGATTCAATGCCCTCGTAGTTCATAAAAGCAGTGACGGATAGTAATCACGTCATAGTTGGCGAAGACCTCACAACCTGCACCAAGAAAGTACAGGCAATCAGATGCGAGCTCGCTGATGAAGCAAGGGTTGCTTTGCGGGCCTCGGAAAATCAAAGGTTTATCGTATTCGTAGACACGCCATCCCTTCACGATGGCGATGGCGATGAAATTAAAGCGATGAGACGTTGGTTGAAAAAATCAAAGTGAGAATGTCTTGGCTTCCTGGATGCGATGACACTTGACAGCTTTTGTTCAGACCCAAGTCTACTCTTGTCGGGATCATATACGTGGATAGAATTGCCAGCGTCCACATTCGCTCCATCACGATCATAAAGGACCACCTGAGTTGTTTCGTCAAGACCTTTCCGAGTACGGAGAATTTCAGAATCCCTCGCCCCCTGCAATTACGTGGCGTCCTCAGCTATAACGCCCAGGAGGGTATCGTCAAAGAGGAAAGTATTATATCCCGAAAGGATATATTTCAGAGCCAGCTCGATAAGGTGGTCTCGGGCACATTCTATCGACACAGGAGCGCGAACGGGAGTGCTCCCACACAAACCGAATGTTTGCAACGGGATGGAGAAGAAGCTTGGAATGCTGTAGTGGCGCTTTTTTCCCAACGAATCGGCTGACTGAGGTAGCCGGCGGGAATGATTGAAGGGACCTGTTATGCATGTGCGTTAGTTTAGTTGTGATTTAGAACGCGAGGATCACATATTCCCGCAGTAATGTATAGCAATGATTCATGAAATCGAGTCGGCTTGGGTTGCAAACGGAGGGTCAAGGACATGCATGGCGCAGGGGAACCGAACAACCAAGACGAGCCCCGCAAGGATGATACCAGTTGATTAGCAGAGTTAGCTGCAGATGGTGGATTGGGAGAAGTATGGTCATAACAACGGTTTGCATGGTTCGTCGCTCGCAGGTTGGTAGACTGTAGCCGTAGTAGTCTACATCGGGTCGAACCTCGATACAAGCTACCAGCAGGTAAACAGGGAAAGACCATCAGATCTTTAGTACTGGCCCCATTCTGATCCTGATCCTTGCTTCGCACAGTACCCTTTCAGGTCATGCCAAAGATACATAATTTGACCCAGAAACTTTCTAATCTGTGGCACAAAGTCAAGCGAGACTCATCTGCTCCCGCACTCCATATATCTGAAGAGGATATCGTGGTATTGTGCGTTCAGAAATCATCGTAACTTCCGTCCCTGACGACGAGTCGTTGCACAGTGTAGTGGGGCCTACAGGATCTGGCAAAAGTTGGGTGCGTGCATAGGCTCAGTCTCGGCGTCCCCGGTTTCCGTCTCAGATCTACCCCAGTTTACCAGGGAGGCGACAAGAAGTGAACTAGTCAAAGTCAGCAAAGATCACCATCCTTTCACTTCAAAGGTGCACGCGATTCGATGTGAGCTATTTGATGAAGTAAAGACAGACTTGGAAGAAGGGATAAAGGCCATCGTATTTGTCGACACTCCGTCTTTCCTCACTGGATGGGATTACCCAGATGCACAAAGGGAGATCCAGACATGGTTAGGCCGGACACAGTTAGAATTCCTCTGTTTCCTTGCTAGGATGTGAGGCTAACAGCTCATCAGATATCGGCCCCGACATGTCGGGGTGATTTACATGCATCGAGTCGAAACCGACCCTGCTCTTGAACCTATGCAGGAGCACCTCCAGGAATTTGCAACTATTCCTCAGATCGGTGGCAGCTTGCGTCTCCCGCAGCGAGCACACATCGTCGTAAGCTATGACCGGACTTCAAGCACTGTCTCCGAGCCCAAGATCACGGAGCGCATACAAAGGCTTTGTACTGAGATGGACTCCCTAGATAGACACAGATGGCAGCCTTCAATGCACAAAGGGCTTTTCCAGGGAGAACCCGAGGTAGCGTGGAGAGCTGTAGAGGAGCTCTTTAGACACTGACCACGGCAGCTCTTGATATCATAATCATTGTGTCAGGTCATCGCAGAACAAGCAAGACCTCGATACGCATGCTCATCGATATATGAACGTTCTTGATCATCATCTCACAGCGCCCCATTCAGAAAGGAAAACACTCGAGAAGATCTAGGAACTCGTCCGTATTGAGATTATAAAAATTGATAAACGCCTGAGTGTTTCGAGTCGACTCTGGTAGACCGTACTTGATATCCTGCTTGATCGACAACGATTTGAGCAACCGGCGCGCTACCAGCCGCAAACGGATCTCTATGCATGACAGCAGGGATGAACATGTCACTCACCCCACGCACCCTCGCCCACCCTGGACGACAAGCGC
>JBBPQW010000655.1:0-14962 GCA_038092695.1 Boletus rubropictus | reverse complement strand
TTTGTTGTTTCATTTGGTAATTTCTTTGAAATGAGAGATCTCAATGATTATTGGCATGGAAATTTTCTCAACAATTAGCTGCACAATTCAGTCTTTTGGGCTTACTTGGAAGTTTTTATTTGAATTATTGATGAGAAGGACTTTTACCTCCCCTTGATAATCAGAGTCAATGATGCCAGCTCCAGTGGCTATCGAAGCTTTGATGGCCAACCCAGAGCATGGTGCAATCCTTATGTAATGACCCTTATGAATGACCATATATAATTTAGTGGAGATTAGAGCCTATTCACAGGCAGGAACTGTTATTGCTTTTGCTACATACAGATCATATCTGGCTGCACCTGGAGATCTTTGCAATGGAAGTGGAATCATTCAGTCCTCTCAGACCACTTCCAAGAAACCCTTCTTCTTAGTGTGTTTCATTCTCACTTTAGTATCTGGATTCTCAGGGGTTTTTCTAGGTTTATCCAAAACTGTCTTCTTTTTTCTTTGTAGTATTTCAACTTTTCTTGTTGGTTTGGTCTTTTTAGACTCTGTCTCTCTTATTTCTTCACAGGGTAAAATGGCAAATTTATTGCCAGTACTATTACATACAATGGGCGAAGTACAAATAAAAGAAACATTATTCATAGCTAGAGTAGATTGACCACTGTCTATTCAGCACTTCCAAAACCCTCTTCATTCTTTTCCACAATTTTGAGGGCTTCCACCAACTCCTCATTCATCTGATAGAAAATCTTGGCCCCTTTGAACTCGATAAACCTCATTTGCTGTTGAAGTCATCAGAGCAGGTGGTTAGCACAAGGCCAAGGCTTGCCACACTGGAAGCACTTTCATTCAGCTCAGGCCTTTCCAATATCCATTGGGATACCCACTCCTCCAAATGTTCCAGTTGAACCAGAATTTGATGGCAAAGGTGCTATTGTTCTTGGTTGGCCCTGAGTTGCAGGAGAAAGATGGGTATTATTGGTTCTAAAGGTATTGCCAGTTGCTGACAGTGCTCTGTTTCTTTAGGTAGGATTAAAGGTATTGGTGTAGGGTGAGGGAATTTGGGCCTTACAGGCTTATCTCACCTGCAGAAAAGCCTTTGCTTGTTTCAAGTGTTGTTCCCACTTGTTTAGTAAGGTGGAGAATGCAAGTCCCAGGATCCTTGTTCAGCAAACAAGTGGAATTCTTTTCTTATGCCTTGCTAGCAGACACTGATTAGCATCTGGTTGAAATCCCAATTGTAAGTCATTTCTACTTCAGCCAGCAGTTGGGACATCTGAACAAGGAAATCTTCAACCATGTTGCTCCCTTGTTTGAGGCTCATTAATTTCTGGTAGGCCTCCTTTTTTGCAATAGCAGGAAGAAACTGTTGGTCCAAGATCTTCATAATCATCTCCCATGTGGTATTGCTGAGCTTGGTCTTGAAATACAGATTGGCAAAGTGATGAGCCAAGTTCTCCTCATTGCTATCCATAAAACCTAGGGTGATAATTATCTTTTGCTGGTTGTTCAGCATATTTTCAAACCCCAGGTAGTAGTTTCATAGGCATATAATCCATACCTATACTTTGATTTTTCACCTTTGAAAGTGAACAGTTTGGCAGTGGATGACTTGCCCAGTCTGGGACCTGGTTGAATCTGGGGGAATTCCTGTGGCACTCCACACTCAGCAGCAGGCTGCCTTAAAGGTTGTCAGGACTCCATTTTCCTTTCCTATATACTTGTATCATATGATACTACCTTTTCCCTTTATCTTATCTAATCTAATCTTATCACACAGCCACCATCTTATCAGTGATGTCATACCCTTTACCATAGAACCTTCCAGCATGTTCCATGCCTACTCTAAGGTGGTCTGTGCGCATAGTCTTGTAATATATAAGTAGTCAGTAGTGTACTATGTTTCTCTTTTCCTTATATTTGGAATTCATCGTTTTAGACCTTCACACTTTGTGGAGTGATCCTGATATAATTTCAAACATATCCTTTTCTCTACTGCTCGGTGTCCTTCATGGCAACCAGCTTATCACTCCAGCTTTTCACCTTATCACGTTGAGCTTGTCGAGCATTTAGCTCCAACTCCCAAGTCTAGGGCATGACGTGCACTTTGCATTGCCCCCTCAAGTTCGATCCTTGCCTAGTCCACTTTCTTCAAGTGTGGCTAGCTCTCTCCCAGGTGCTGTCAAAAGCCCACATCCAACCCCTCAAACTCTGCCTAGCCTTGTTCCTTCAATGGGAGTTAGTATCCTTTAGCCATTAGGCACTTCGTCTCTTAAGTCTCTCTCTCTATTCTCCCATCTTCTGACCAAGTACTCTTCATGCAAAGTCACCCCACTATCCAGGTGCCATTCCTCTTCAGACATGTACACGCATGAACCATTGCATACAGTGGTTAGCATGCAGTCACTTGATGACTGCCGGTAGACCACCGTTATCGGGTTGTTATACCTCTGCTCGAGGTTAATAGAGTGGACACTGGCATTGCCTGCCCCTTACCCATGCTAGGGCTGCTGAGGCATTTAGGGATAGATGATATATCTGGTCCCCCTGTTGCGAGCCCTTGGGCAGACTCACTGTCAAAACTCATGTTACGAGTTTGTTCTACACCGGTTTAACCATCTACCAAGTCTTCTGGGTTCTGGTCTATAAGAACCTTGTTCTGCGGACACCTCTACCCCTCAAGAGGTGAGAAGAAGCTTCGAGGAGTCTGTTGAAGAAGTAGAGTTTTTTCCCTATCCTATTTCCGCTCTCAGTCTTGAGTCATTGGAAGTCACACTTGTGAGGACCCTTGATACTTGGACATAGTGATCCCTTTCCATAGCTTCAACTCAGCAGTGTAGCCAACTGCTAAAACAACATGGCCATAATTCTTGTTTATCATAACCGGAAGGTCAACGCTGGTTCCTCTTCCACTTTGGAAAAATCCTCTATTGATGCAGCAGTACTGCAATACCAAAACCAAGACTCTCAGCGCTCTTGCAGGCATGCTCACAGAAAAGCCTGTGCTCCCATTGCTGGTGACATATGGGATGATGATGAAGAAGAGGACATCCCTCTTTCTTCCAACACCTTCATAGCGCCAGTAAGCGCTACTACCACTGTTGAGATGCCAGTATGCATTCTCCCATACATACCCAAAACTCTGGTGTCAGAGACCAGAATATATGCAGCAACCACCACGCTCTCTTCGAGTGAGATGGCTATGCTTTTCGCCTCTAGCACCACCAACAAACAAATCGCCAAGATGATGGATGCATCTATAAAGAGCCCCAACCAGAGCAGCAGCTTGCCGTTTGTGATGAGAGCTCTGGACATGCCTGTGTCCATCACCACTGCCTGGAACTGGGCAACTTCCAAACAGTCCCCAAAGCCCAAGGAGAGGAGGCAGCCTGCCACAGAGCGCAGAGTGCCCAAGACTCCAAAGGCTAAGAAGAAGAAGACCGCCTCCACCATCTTGCCCAAAGCCAAAAATCTTAAGGAAGAGTGTGTGAAGTGCGGCAAAGAATGGCCCTATAAGGACCATAAAAATGCAGACACAATAACTAGAGTACCATGTGTATCGAGTCACAATACTAGTGCAAATAGATTTAGTGCACTAAAAGTCAAAGAGGTTGATGATGACAACAAGGGCTCACGAGCAGAGCTTTCCTCTGAGCAAGTCATATCTCTCAACACCTTCTTTGAGGTTATCATGCCTAAGATATTGAAGAAGGAAAAGAAAGCAAGGAAAACTGCTGTGGCGAGGCCCAGTGAGACCCCAAAAGGGACTTTGAGAGTCGAGTCCACTTCTAGGATTATAGTAGTTGAATGCTCTACTAAGTCAAAAAGTGACAATAAGGTTGAGGAACAACTGAAGAAAATCCTCAAGAGAGACCTCCCTAGCTCCACTGCAGAGGAAGCAGTTGTGAAAGTGAAGGAAGCCGGTTTCTTAGAAGTGGTCCGAGATGATCGAACAGTTCCACTCCCATTGCGAGGATCTCTGGGTGCGGCCGAATTAGATCTATACACGACAGAAGCAGTGATAGTCCTTGCCCATGGACAGGCTTTAATTTCCACGAGGACTCAAGTGTCCATTGAAGGGGGCCACTATGGCTGTATTGCACCACGATTGGGCTTAGCAGTTAAGAACTCGATAGCCATCAGAGCTGGTGTGATCGATTCTGATTATAGGGAGGAGATAAAAATCCTACTCTTTAATCACTCAGATAAGGACTTCCAAGTCAACGCCAAAGACTGAGTCACTCAATTGATCATTGAAAAGATTCAAAGACCTGTAACGGTTGAAGTGAGTCAATTCAAAGATACTACCGAACGCAATGACCAAGGCTTTGGAAGTACCAGCATAAACTGAGTAAAGCACCATTCATGGATGAACACAGTCGATCCCTGGTCCATTAGATGGATCCAACAACAGGCACACAGCAAAGATGAGAAGCACACACTTGATTACCTTCGTTCATTTGTACACAACGAGAGGAGACCAGAAGTAGACAGGGATCTACTAGCCAATCTCTGGAAAATGTCCGTTGAGGAGTCCACATGGGTGTTACGTGACCTACAGAAGAAACCACATTTCAAAAAGGCATCAGAGCAACAAAGAGTTTGCAACAGCCTAGAGGTATCCGCCACTATCCAATTGGACAATGGCATGGCTCTCGAGGTTAAGACCTTAATCGACTCTGGATGCACAGGTTCCGCCGTCGACAAAGAGTTTGTCAAAAAGAATGGCCTTCAGAGACTATGAAACTTCCTTGCCCCATTCAGGTATACAATGCCGATGGTTCGTTAAATCAGGCAGAAAGCATTACGGAGTTTGCAGTGGTTGAGCTTAAAATCTTAGATCATAGCGAAAAGATAGCTCTAGCCATAACTAGTCTAAGCCATAATGCAATTTTTCTCGGATACGATTGGCTGCGTCTCCATAATCCTAAGATAGATTGGAAGACTGGCTGAATCGAATTTAGGTGTGAAAATGACCACATGCCTAAATTTGAGGAAGTCGAAGATGACGACGACGAGAAACTTGAGGTCAAATACTCTGAAGGCAAACAATTGTTCTGGCTAGATCTTGAGTGGTACTTTAGAAACACGGCCACTGAGATCGCTGCTAAAGAGTATGCAACCAAGAAAAAGAAAACCTTCAAGGAAGCCACTCCAGCTTACATTCACGACTTCGCAGATGTGTTTGCCAAAGAGTTGTTTGATGAGTTACCACCACGATGACCTTGGGACCATGCAATAGAGTTGATGCCGGGTGAACACATTATTGATTGTAAGACATATCCACTAGGTCCTGGTGAACAAAAGGAGTTGGACACATTCCTTGAAGAGAATCTCAAATCAGAATGAATTAGACCTTCCAAGAATCCCTTCACCTCCGTGTTCTTCTTCATCAAGAAGAAGAATGGCTGGTTAAGACCTGTACAGGATTACCGGAAGTTGAACGCGGTCACCATCCGAAATTGTTACCCCTTACCATTGATAAATGAACTGGTGGACAAGCTGAAATCTGCCAAATATTACACCAAGTTTGACATCAGGTGGGGATACAACAACATTCAGATGGCCGATGATGATGAATGGAAGGCTGCCCTCCATACCAACCAAGGGCTCTTTGAGCCGCTTGTAATGTTCTTCAAACTAATGAACTCACCTGCCACATTTCAAATGATAATGAACTCCTTGTTTAAAGAGTTAATAGATTGTGGCATTGTAGTAGTTTACATCAATGACATCATGATCTTCACCAAGACAGTAGAAGAACATCAATGAATAGTCCGAGAAGTCCTTAGTATACTCCAAAAAGAACACTTGTACCTTAGACATGACAAATGTGATTTTGAAGTCCAGGAAACAGAATTCCTTGGAATAATCATGTCTCAGGACAAAGTAAAGATGGAACCAAAAAAGGTCCAGGTGATAAAGGATTAGCAGGTTCTCCAAATGCACAAGCAATTGCGAGGCTTCCTAGGCTTCCTAAACTTTTACCAGCAATTTGTTAAGAACTTCACCCAGATCGCCCGACCTCTCAATGCACTCACATTGGAGCTTAAGGAGTTTAAATGGACTCAAGAACATCAGAAAGTGATGGACATGCTTAAAGAGACACTGACAACTGCACTGGCTCTCGCAATGTCCAATGATGATGACTCATTCCGAGTGGAGATGAATGGTTCAGGAATTGGCATAGGCACTGTCCTATCGCAAAATCAAGGAGGGATTTGGCATCCTGTGGCATTCATATTGCACTCACTTAATGACACTGAGAGAAACTATCATGCCACAGATCTAGAGATGCTGGCAGTTATCTATGCGTTGAAAGAGTGGCAACAGTACCTACTCGGTGCCAAACACCCATTCGAAGTCTTAGTGGATCACAAGAATCTGGAATACTTCAAAAAGCTGGTTGACCTCTCACACTGTCAAGCCTGATGGCAACAAATCATTCAAGAATATGATTTTGTCACAAAACATCAATTGGGCAAGTCCAACCTGGCAGATCCTCTGTCCTGGAGGCCAGATTATGAAAAGGGGGTAGAATCTGACAATAAGCAAAAGATCTTACTCCCTGATCATTTATTCAATTTGAATTCATCCACTGAGACAAAAGTGCAACAATGGGCAACATATTTCTCGCCAGAGGTGTTGGAAAATCGTGCACAAACCTGGTCTAGTATAGAGTCACAGATGACTCAGTACCAGAAACATGCCGAGAAGTATGCTACCAAAGGCCTTGAGAAAGATGATTCCTCTTGGACAAAAAAGGACAGTCTTATTCATTGGAAAAACCTCCTCTACATACCATGGGTCAAAGAGTTAAGGGAGCAGATAATCCGAGAAAACCACAATCATCCAATCGCTGGTCACCCAGGAGCTCACCAAACAGGTGATCTAGTAATGACGTGATATTATTGGCCCACCATGAGGAAAGACATTGAGATCTATGTCTGAGAATGCGACCATTGCCAAAAAGCAAAAAACTGCACAGTTCCTGCCCATACACCACTTACTCTGAATAAAATCCTCTTTTCACCTTGGGAAATCATCTCAGTCAATATCATCAGTCCTTTGCCAGAGTCACATGGCAAGGATGTGATCCTAACGATTGTAGATAGGTTCTCCAAAATGATCTATCTATTCCTGGTCTCCTCCACGATTACAGCCAAGGAAGTTGCCACAATATTCTGCAACCATGTATTTAAGCTCCATGGCACTCCCAAGAAGGTGATCTCAGACCATGGACCACAATATGTATCAGTGTTCATGACCAACCTGTACAAATTACTCCATATCAAAGGAAATCCCTCCACCGCCTATCATCCACAGACCAATGGTCAGACCAAATGGATCAACTCCGAAGTAGAGTTGTACCTTCGCCTCTACATGAACCACCATCAAAACGATTGGGTCGATTGGCTTGCTCTTGCTGAGTTTGCACACAATCAAAAGACAAGCAGCACAACTCAATCCTTGCCCTTCCTACTTAACTATGGGCAGCAGCCGTTGATTACAATCAATGACAAAAGGAATACAAAGAGTGAAGAAGCTCACAAGTTCGTGTCCAGGATGAAAGAAGCACAGGCGCAGGTCAAAGCTGCTTTGGAAAAGGCTGCCACCAATATGAAGAAGTTCTACAACAGAAAGGCACACACTCCTACCAAATACAAGACCAGAGATAAAGTCCTTGTAGACAGGAAGCACATCCGCTCCAACTGACCAACAAAGAAACTCAAGGACAAACAATATGGTCCCTTTAAAGTGCTTGAGAAAGTTGGTCTGGCAGCATACAAGCTAGAACTCCCGAAAACTTGGTGTGGCATTCACCCAGTCTTCCATGAGTTCCACATCTGGCCGTATACCGAAGGAATTTTCCCCTCACAGACCAAACCATTGCCCCCGCCACCAGTCATAGTAAAATACACCGAGGAATATGAGGTCAACTACATCATCGATACTCGATCATGGCAAGGAAAAATCGAATACCTCATATAGTGGAAAGGGTACCCACGTGAAGACCGTACATGGGAACCAAAGGAACATCTTGTGCATGCTAAAGATGCACTAAAGAAGTACTTTAAGGAAAATTCCAATGCGATTCAACAAGCCTTTATAAAAGCCTTGGAAGATTGCAATTGTCTCCTCTGTAAAGGCGAAAACACTTTGTTTAATGACCCCACCTTCAAAGCATATGCCGCCTCTCTCATAAAGCTCCCATCGCATCTATTTGAGATTCCTGCTGTTTTGGAGCAACAGCCTTGAAAAGGGGGTAATGTCAGAACTCCATTTTCCTTTCCTATATACTTGTACCATATGATACTACCTTTTCCCTTTATCTTATCTAATCTAATCTTATCACACAGCCACCATCTTATCAGTGATGTCATACCCTTTACCATAGAACCTTCCAGCATGTTCCATGCCTACCCCAAGGTGGTCTGTGCACATAGTCTTGTAATATATAAGTAGTCAGTAGTGTACTATGTTTTTCTTTTTCTTATGTTTGGAATTCATCATTTTAGGCCTTCACACTTTCTGAAGTGATCCTGATAAAGGTGCTCCATGGTCAGAGTCTGAGCTTCCATTGTCTAATGAATCGCTGCTCTCATATCATTGTTCCAGCCTTTTTCCCCTTTGCAACTTGCAAGGTTGGAGTACATAACTCCAGGATTGTGGGGGTTGCTTTCGAGTTGCTTCATCACTGCCTCAGTGCAAAGGGCAGTTTTGGTAGGGGGTTGTAAAAGGACACCATGATGCATGGCATGGCATCTGCTTCATAGTGATTATGCCAGTCTGCATAACAGACTTCAAAGGGTAAATTCTTGTCTTCATAACAAGGGCGGATAGAGGAGAATGTGGTGGCAAATAGTGTAGTGGGTTCATCTGAAGAGAGAGGGATAGTTGACATCCTTGAAGTCACAGAAGGTGATTCTATAATGAGGTGCATATTATTTGAGTTCTCAGATTCCTCATGTGAGCAACTAGCCTGAGATTGAAATCAACTACAGAGATAGGGAATGGACATAAAACAAAACTAGTTCTTCTTTGATGGTCTCCAAGTCTTCTTCTCACCATTTGGGGTAGAAATGACCTTGGAACAGAGCTTTATAATATCACTCAGGAATACAGGTAGATATACAGAGGCAGTGTAGAACAACTTCATAATGTGAAGTTTGATGACAAGCCATAACCACAAGGGCTGGTCACATGGGGGACCAGATGTATTGTGTATTCCTACATGCTCAGGTTAGCAGTCACCTGGGAATCAGGGCTAATGCACTATGTCTGATAACAATTAACCAAGTTTATCAAGCACCAGTTAATGCACCAATTATACCTATTATGGTGGTATGCTGACAATCATCATGTGATTGTATGTGGGTTTCCCTTGACCCTGCAATCCAGGTGTAGATCCTTAGGCAAAGTACCTTTGGATGAATAGGTGGGAGAGAATAGGAAACAAACTTTGAGATGGCCTAACAGTGGAAAGAATTCTATCTCCCATTGAAGGAACAAGGATAGGCAAGTTGAAACAGAAAGGGCAGTCTTGAGAGGGCAATGCTAAAGCACTATCACACTCTATCTTGTACAATAGAGCTAAGGCTCGACATGTGCAACATTAAAGGTGGAAGTGATAAGCTGGTCACTGTTAAAAATGATGAGCAGTAGAGAAAGGAGTACATTTGGAATTATGACAGGATCACCCAACAAAATGTTAGGGCCTACAGTGACCTCCAAAACTGTTGCAATGCCTAATCCTGATGTGGTGCGCACAGCACACCACAAACACCCATGGGAATTCTGCTTAGCTTTGGTGGGGACAAACAAATTACACACTCTTGGCTACAATCTGGCCTATGGATCATGTGATTTGGCTCAGAGGCTGTGGAGTTAAGTTTATTTCAAAACAGCAATATCATTACAACAGTTTTGCACCTATTGGTAGAGAATGTGGAATCCCGTTGAAATACCATCATAAGTGGCAATGTTTGGTCATAAAAACAAAGGTGCACATATAAATATTATGTCTGAGTTTGAAATAGTTCACACACTTCTTTATTCCCAACCATATCATCATGAGATCCATTTCTTCTACTCAGAAATACACCATTCTCTCTATGCTTGATGCTGGCCAGTCAGCTCATTCTATTGCCTCCACCACTGGTCTCCATGCCTCTACCATATACAGGCTCTGCTCCAAAAAGTGTTCTGAGCTTCAGAAGTCTGTTGGAGGTCACCCATCCAAGCTTTCTCCTACCAATCTTTATCATGCCATCCATCTCATCTCATCTGGAAAGGCAGAAAATGCTGTCCATGTGACCAAGGCTCTTACCAGTGGTAAACCAACCCCTCTCTACCACCACAGTATGCCAGCACTTGAAAAAAACTGGTATGAAGGCTGTGGTGAAGTCTAAATGCCCCCTTTTATCAGCTAGACATTGCAAGGCTTACTTAGACTTTGCATATGCTCATAAGGATTGGACTATAGAGGACTGGAAGAAGGTAGTATGGTTTGATGAGACTAAAATCAATTGCCTAGGGTTAGATGGGCAAAAATGGGTGTGGAAAAAAGCAGGTGAAGGGCTTAATGATAGATTGGTTGAAGGGACCCTAAAGTTTGGAGGAGGTTCTCTCATGATATAGGGGTGTATGACTTGGCAGGGAGTTGGCTATGCTGCCAAGATTGATGATAGGATGGATGGAGACCTTTACCTTCAGATTTTGAAGGATGAGCCACTGAATACTCTGCAGCATTATGGTCTAGATCCTCCTAACATAATCTTTCAGCAAGACAATGATCCCAAGCATACTTGTAAAAAGGTAAAAGAGTGGCTTGGAGAGCAGGAGTTTGGGACTATGATATGGCCAGCACAGTCTCCTGACCTCAACCCCATTGAACATCTCTGAGGTCACCTCAAAAGAAGGCTAGCAAATCAAGAACACCCTCCTAGTGGAATTCATGAGTTATGGGAGAGAGTTCAGGTGGAATGGGAGGGGATACCACTTGAGGAGTGTCAGAAGTTGATTGAAAGCATGCCTAGGATGGTTGAGGCAGTGCTCAAGGCAAAAGGAGGCTATACCAAGTACTAATACCTACTTCATACCAACAGGTGCAAAACTGTTGCAATGATATTGCTGTTTTGAGATAAACATAACTCCACAGCCTCTGAGCCAAATCACATGATCCAGAGGCCAGATTGTAGCCAAGAGTGTGTACTTTGTTTGTCCCCACCAAAGCTAAGCAGAATTCCCATGCGTGTTTGTGGTGCGCACAGCGCACCACATCAGGGTTAGGCATTGCAACAGTTTTGAAAGTCACTATAAGATGTTGAATTCCAAACATAAAGAATACATGAGTAAGAACCGGCTACTCATATACCTAGGTATACAGACCACTTTAGGGCTGGCATGGAATGTGCTAGAATATTCTAGATAAGATGGTGGCTGTGTAGATAAGATTAGATAAGATGAAGGAAGAGGAAAATATCACAAAGGAAAATGATGGCTCTAACACCATCAGAGCACCTCAATTTTCTCTGTGAAGTTGCTTGGCAGAAAATAGCTGAAGAGAGTGAAGGTTAAAAAGGAACAAAGTGGAAATGTACAACATAGGTTGGTAACCAGCAATGCCACACTAAAAAACATCTTGAAGAAAACATGGACATGAATATTGAGTAGTATAACCCATCCAAGTTCCTGGCATTATCTACTAAAGAAAAGTTGAAGAACTACTATGCATGCTTCTAGGAAGGTACATCCAATGCTGCAGTTGAAATGAACACTTGTGGTGTTTGCACCCATGAATGCAGTATTGTACAAGATAAGCTATCCAAATTGCTTTCAAAGCACTTCCTCATAATGATCAACTTATCCCAAAGAAATCCCATCCAGCCCATGATCTCTTTGATGGCAGGCTGCTGGAACCACCTGGAGTCAAGTCCAAGGGTGATCAGTTTATCATTACCATCTGTTGTGCATGCTTGGAGGACCTCAGTTCTCACCCTTTACTGGCTTTACCTGCCCTGCATGAGTCTCCTCTCTCACTTTCAACTTGAGCAGGGCATCCCAACAAATATTGGTGAAGGAACACCAAGTCACAGCCATCATGAAGACAGATCCAATTCACTAACTAGATCACTTTCCAATGCTTCTGCTCTGCACTACTGAAGTTCTCACAGCACAATTAATCCCAGTCCTTACAACAATGTCATTTAGCATCTGGAGACAGCTTGGCACATAAACATTCTGCAAAGTGGAGTAGATTGTTTATGATTGACATTTTTAGGGAGAATTTACTTGAGGATAATGCTCTCAACTTTTTTGTTGAGGCGAGTATTTGCCTCTATTTTTTAATGTGTTGGCAATAGGTCCCCTAGTTTAATACATGTGAAATACTGATCATATTGCATGTGAAACTGTTGGCCATTGAGCACATGAGGGAGAAGGACAAAATATGTTCATTCATTCCAAGCAGTTCATGGTAAGCTAACTGTCCTTTGATTTCATAACTGTTAGCTTACAAACATTGAGCAAAGGAAATTATGAAGGACCACTTGTGCTCATGCCTCCTCTTCCCAAACCTGACTGGATACCTTACAAAGCTCCCTTCAAATATATGAGTATGTATTAAAGCAACAATAAATTGTGTGCTAACATGCTTCATTTCCAAATCAGGCTTTCATGAAGAGAAACCTTGTGGTATTCAAGATCCCCTTGAAAGCACTGGAAAATACAGAACTATCAGAGTTTGTCAACAGTCTTATGAAAGATGTACTAATGAAGCAAAGAGCTATTATCAAGTCCAAGGTATATTTGACATGCAGAGAATAATAGTACTAATACCCACACCATTCTGTAGAGATTGCAACTGCTATCAACTCAAAGCTTCATATCTCTCACCTTGCAAAATCCCTTGCCCCCCTTGGATACTATGAGATATCAATGGGTCAGTGGGCACAGTTCACCTTCTTGGTAAGTACAGGCTTCCATGTTTGTGCTGTTTCTAATTCCTGCATAATAGCACACAAGTTTTGAGATATTCAATGAGCTTGTTAACAAGTCAATGATGGACAAGGTTGCAAGATTCAAGACCAGGGAGAATAGATGAACTGATGACTCACTCTCTGACTCTGAACCCTCAGCTCATGGTGAGAAAGATGAGGAAGTCAATGTCACAAAGAAAAAGACCCACTCTTGGAATGCAACAAACTACTAGAAATATGTTGACCATTTATTGGCCAACTTATGATGCAGCATCGAAGAAAGTGACATGAGGCTGGATAAGTGCAAGAAACATCTTGATGAGTAAGTCTTGCCTTCAGTTATACTCATGTAACTGATTATCTTGTAAATTCTTCATATTGTGCCTCTAGTGCAATATAAGAAAGTATCCAGTCACCAAACAGAATGCTGGTATTCCAGCAGCTGAACATGTTACATCTGACTTGCATCATTCCATCTGTCAAGAGCTCATATGGTAGTTCTGCCTATTATTCTCTTCTCATGTTCTTTCCATCACCCCTGCAATTCTTAGCCCTTTTATTATTCACCATTATAAATTGTTGGACATTATCAATTCCCTTCTTGTCCTTGCATTCCACAATCCCTTACTGCATAGCTAATACATTCTGTTATTACAATATACCCCAATCATATAACCAGTGGTTTCATTCTTTCTGTCATGTGAGTGACAAAAAGTGAATGATGAAGCATAAGTACTATGGGGCATGTAGACTAACTGCACATTCAGCCAACCCATGAATCTTTGACATGATGCACCACAAGTATTTGAGACACATAAACATAGTGTATATCCTATTGAGTAGCAAACCTTCAATATAATGTACTCTAGGTGATAAAAGACAAACAGATGAAACACACCCCCTATCAGATAGCAAACCATTGATATAACAAGCTCTATATAATGCAAGATACATAGACTATGTAACCTGATCAATACTCCCTGTATATTCCAGGCTTGGTTTGTACATCACTTGGATAAACTCCACAAGATCCTAAATACAACTGTCCACAGGACAGCCTAACCCATGTAATTGAAATGACCTTGTTGATGGCAGTAGGATGTTACTTTGACATGTCATATTCCTCTGAGAACATAAAATACTGATATTGTTTACAATATAGATTTGGCATTGTATCTACTGTATATGATCTGAAAACTCAGACACTGGTTGGACATTCACTCTAAGGTGACCATTATATTTGGCCATAGATATCACTATTATGTCTAATCCCTAATAGCCCACCAGCAATACAGTGGACCACTTGAGCACATATAACATAGGATACTGGCTACCTTCCTGATCAATGGTAACATTCATGATTGATAGGTCCATCAGCAAACAAAGGATGGAAAACATCAATCACACATGTAAACAACCTCAGTCCAACATAAACCAATTTTAAAATTTGTAAGATATTAGCTTACTCTGAGTGTATATGTATGGCCCAGCCATTTGTTTGGTTGAGCTTGACATGGTGCACATGAAGTGTGAGTTTTGATGTCCACTAAATTGCATTTTTGGCTTTTTTCAAACATAGCAAAATTTTCATGCAGTGGTGATGCAACACAAAGCTAGCAACACTATCAAAAGTGCTAATAAACTGTACACTTCACATTTGGTAATGAAAAATGTGCCAAATTTACTACACTTTTTTTTCCACACACACTTTATACATTTGGTACACTTTGACAAGACAACACTACACTTTCCAACATGGTAATCAAAAATCCACACATTGTATTGCCAGAGTGTATCAATTGTTGTGCATTTTTTACTTCCATATGTGGAAATTTCCATCTTGGGATGTGTAGTGATGTGTTGCCAGAGTTTACACAATATGCACATTTTTGATTACCATGTTGGAAAGTGTAGTGTTGTCTTGTCAAAGTGTACCAAATGTGCTATGATCAGAATTGCCATATTTGGAAACCTAATGTACCAAATGTGTAGGA
>JBBPQW010000654.1:0-14988 GCA_038092695.1 Boletus rubropictus | reverse complement strand
GTTGAAGAACACTATCCTGCCTGGGATGAACAGGGAGAGTGAGAGGTGTGGGTCTAAAAAAGTGATAGGCTTGACCCAAAGGGACTTTTGGAAAGAGGTGAGTGAGATGAGGACTCTGGAATACTTGACCCTGTAGACTGGTAGGCTGGTCAGACTAGTAGAATAACAAGAGAAAGAGAAAAAGCAGTTGAGAGAAGGTAAAAATGGTAATGGTGACAATAAATGGTGACCAGTGACAGTGGATGGTGAGTGGTGACAGTGGATGGTGAGTGGTGACAGTGGATGGTGAGCAGTGACAGTGGATGGTGAGCAGTGACAGTCTTTCAATGGTAGGCAGTTGTTCTGAGCCAAAAAAAAGCTCTCTTTGATGACTAAGTATAGAAATATATAGTCCAGGGCATACCCAGGACTTTGTGAGCCTCAACAAAGTGAACTAAAAAGCCTGAGACAACAGTGGTGTTAATATAGACCTAGTTTGTATGACTTGGACATAATCAGGGATATAGAGAAAGAGTGTCAATAGCGACAGAATGAATAGAACAAGGAACAGATGGTAAAAAGGAAGAGCAGAAGGCATCCATTAGCAAATAAATAAAGCAACTGTCACAATACAATGGTACTGGCTGTAGTCTGGTGGTGGTCTGGTAGTCCAGGTAGACCTAGTGGCCTACCAGAGTCAGGCTGGTCGGTGATATATAAAGAAAAGGTCAGTGTATATAAATGGGGTAGGTAAATTAATATAGAAGGGCACTGTCCAAGCTTAAGTATAAGATATGTAAGTGTAGAGACACACTGCACTCTACATTGGGATTCTATCATATTCCTTGATCCATGCATGGGCCTTTCATAGTATAAATAGTGTCTTCTCTTATCTCAGTATACTAAGCTAGTTCTATATAATTCATTCTTGCTATGAACTTTTTATTGGTGTGAGGTTGATCACCAACAAGACCCTTGGTGTGTAATAGCTCTGCTCTATTGGACTCCATCTTGCCATTGAGTAGATGCTCAGCTAGATTCTATGCAAGGTGTATATCAAAAGAACTAGCTTGTCAATAACCATTCTCCTATTAAGGAGTCAACTCATTGCCCACCATTTTGACCCCCAAGCATAGCATCCATGCCCCTTCAAGATCTCCATCCCCTATCCCACAACCTCCACCCACCACCTCTAGTAACCCCATCACCTTTTTTCTTCAAGTGGTTGAGAAATCCCTCAAAGCTGCCATCACCCCTTCTATTCCAATAGCCCTCCTAGCTAGACAAGTAATCTCATCCTTTTCTTCTTCCAACCAGCCACCCATCCCCACACCACAACCCATCTGCATTCCAGTACATTCCTTCACACAATCTCCTACTATGCTTCCATTCAAAGAAAAAGGATGCCCTTTATCTCCTATTCTTGTTGACCCATCCTCAGATGAAGAACTCTTTCCCTCTGCATCCACCTCCTCTTTTATTGAGCATAATATGTCTTCTACTGAGTGGAAGAATGAGTTGAAAGCAGGCCTACCTGACAACTTTTCTAGTGAGTCAAAGAATGTCATTTAATGAATTATGGCCATAAAAGCCTACTTTGTGATGAATAAGGACCTCTACAGCCCAAAGGATAGGATCTTGGTAATAATAAACAAGATTGGTAAAGGTAAGGGCATTGCATTTGCAAAACATTGGTATAAAAAGATCAATAACAATGTGATTCCAGCACAGAAGAAGACCTTCTTCCTATTCAATATAGAAGCCAGTGCCTATAGAAAGATGAGAGGACTATGACAGGGGATGAATAAAGATGGGTTCTGTAACTACATATCAGAATTCCAACTAGCTGCATTGCAAGCAAGGATTGTCAATCAAAACACATTGATTGACCAGTTTGCCAGAGGACTTGACCTAAAGCTCATGAAAATGGTCTTGTCCATGGGAGAAATTCCCCTCACCTTAGAGGAATGAATCTCCACTGCCAGCAGATTTTATGAACAGCAATAGAGGATTAAGGAGTTATGCTAAGGCAGGTTTTTCTAGACAGCTAATAGTTAGGGCCATGACCACAACACCATGGATGTCAATGTGGTACAACTCACACCAGCACAACATACAAAGCACATAAGAAAAGGTCTGTGCTTCATTTGTCACAGGAAGAGTTGCTTGACTTGGAACCACCCTATTCTAATGCCAATTCAAATTCTACCCCACCTCTGCATCCACCACAAAATCCAGAGTGGGCCTAAGCAGCACCCATAGTGCCTATTACCCCCACCCTAGAAGCCCAACCATTGGAGTTGGCCTATTAGGAACACAAAAATTCTCCTTCCTGATGTTGCTACACTTTTCTACACTCCAAGTTATGCATAGCATTGTCTACCCATCCTTGCTCTTATTCTCTATCCTTATACATAGTAATGCCTAACCAGCATTACCTCTCTCTTCTTACATTATGCATAGCAACTTCTAATGGTCATCACCTCTTTATCTTATCTTATCTGGCAACTGCTGAGGTATTCCTATTTATTGGGATACAGCCATCCAAGTCTATTTTGCTGTATTCTATAGTTTATCCATTTACATGCATATTCCTTACATTACAGACATTCTAGGTGCATTTAGCCTTTACTGTATATCACTAATTATGACATCACCTATGATATCACTCCATTATAAGCTCTTTTGAGACTATTTTAGACTCTTACTTATCTATGACCACATGCCCATAGACCAGGATATTGTGCATTACTCATATTTATTCCCTTATATAGATATATCCACTGCCTTGCTTACTTAGTGGCTTACTCATTACCTTTACCCAGGTCCTAGGATTGGTATAGGGTTGGCTATAGGATATAACATCACTACCAGGGTATAGAGATATTGTATAGTATATAGCTAAGGACTGAGTTGTATGGTAGATAGTCTTGAAATATTTAGCCTAGCTTTATTCTTGACTCCCTGAGCTTTGATCTTGTATTATGTCCCTGGATTTCACAAGCCTTTCTCATGTGGCCTAGTTTAGGTCCTAACATGGCCAAGTACATGCATTACCTCAAAGCAAACAAGGTCAATATGGACAAGATCATTTGAGCACTCAAGGTATGCTATGAAGATAGAGAACAAGAGCATCTAGCTGCAGCTAGGCTCTATAAAGAGGATTTTTGAAGAGAAGTGAAGTATCAACATCTTCTCCTATATGACTTACTTCTGTAATTATATCCAATAGAGACAAGAAATCAACCCCATTCCCATCTCTTTATCACCAGATGTAGCACAAATCATTGAAGCAACCACCCTAATAAACAGTGGGGCAACTGGTGATTTTTTCCACCCAAACTTTATCAAAGAACACAACCTACCAACAACCTGCCTATCCTGCTCTCTTCAAGCCTTGAATATCAATGAAATCCTAAAAAAGGGAGGGTTCATTCACTACAAGACAATCCTATGACTCATGATCAACAACCCTTTCAAAGAGTGTGAGTTCCTAGTCATTGCCTCTAGGAAAGATGAAGTTATCCTCAGAACTCCTTGGCTAAGGGCAGTTAACCCATTCATCAACTGGAACCAAGGACATGTTTCTATCACACTGGCTGCCTACAACCCCACTCATTATCACCCCTTTATTGATGACCAGTGATATCTGGTCAAGACTCTTGCCATAGATTCCATCTATGACACAGAAGTCAAACTATGCAAGGCAAAGTGCATTCCTGGAATTCTGTTTACACCATGAGCTTCAAAACTACTATGAAAGATGACCCTCACCACTGAGGTTTCCCAACAGCAGGAAAGGGTGAAGACAATATTATCTAACTGGGCAATGAAATTTACCTGTGTTTTCAAAGAACAAATTCATAACAAGCTTCCCACCTCTCATTCATTCAACCACACCATTTCCCTTCACCCTTCCTTCATCCCCAAGGTTGCCAAGGTATACCCACTCAATCCAAAAGAACTCAACACTTGCAATGCCTTTATTGAGGAATATCTTAAGATTGGATGAATATGACCTTTCAAGTCTTCATAAGCCTCCCCTTTCTTCTTTGTTCCAAAGAAGGATGGGTCAGTTTGACCCTGCTAGAACTACCATTATCTAAACTTGCATACTGTCAAGAATTCCTACCCCCTTTCTCTTATCTCAACCCTCATGGACCAACTCAAAGACTCTACCATATTTACCAAGTTCAATATCCAATGGGAATATAAAAATGTTTGTATTAAGAACAGTGACCAATGGAAAGCCACCTTCATCACCCCCCAAGAACTATTCAAACCAATTGTAATGTTTTTTAGTCTTTGCAACTCCCCTGTAATATTCCAGGCATTCATGAATGACATGTTCAGCAATATAATCACAGAAGGCTGGCTGCTCATATACATGGACAACCTTCTCATTCACTCTGCCAACCTTGCCATCCATCACAAATACACCCTTCATGTCTTCCAATGGCTCCAGGACCATCATCTATGCCTTAAGTTGTCAAAATGCAAATTTGACAAAAATGAAGTCAAATACCTTGGTATGGTGGTTGGCAAAGGCCATGCTAAGATGGACCCTGCCAAGCTGTGCACAATCAAAGATTGGGCACCCCCCACTGATGTCAAAGGTGTACAATCATTCCTTGGGTTCTGCAACTTCTACTGAAAATTCATTCCTGACTTCTCCACCATCACCCAACCACTCCTAACCCTCATGTGAAAGAACCAACCCTAGAAATGGTCTCCCACCCAAGACTCTGCCTTTTGTCACCTCCAATCTTCTTTTACTTCTGCCCCCATCCTCATACTTCCTAACTTGTAAAAGCCCTTCTTTGTTATAATAGACACCTCTTTCACAGCTTCTATGGCTGTACTGATGCAAGCCAATGATAATGGGGATTATCATCCATGCATGTACCTTTCAAAGACTTTCTCTCTGGCTGAGAGAAACTATGACATATATGATTGAAAACTACTGGCAGTTTTGCATGCTCTCCACAAATGGAAGCATTACCTCCAGGACACTAGGTTGTCCATTATGATTATCACTGATCACAAGAATTTGGCATATTTCCATGATCCTTGCAAGTTGTCTCATCACCAGGCTTGCTGGCATCTCTTTCTACAGGATTTTGACCTTATTTTGACCTCTATCCCTAGTACTGCTATGGACCCCACTAATGTCCTTTTCTACTGTGATCATGTCAACACCTTCTCTGACAATCAGGCTGTTATGCTCCTACCCAACACTGTCTTTTTTCATAATCTTAACCTCATACTGGCTAAAAAGATAACTACCTCCACTGCCTCCAATTCCCTTATTTAATCTGCCCTCTGTGCCATGGAAGAATTTCAACCCCTCTTTGGTCATTCCTGCCCTGAAGACTGGGTCTACTGCAATGGTCATCTCTACTTTCAAGGCTGACTCTATATTCCCTTCACCTGCCATGACCTTATACAGTCCATCCACAACTCCCCCACTGGTGGTCATGATGGCATCTTTTGCACCAATGGACTCATCTTGTGTGACTACTGGTGGCTGGGCTTGCTGCATTTGTCCATTGATTCATTTCTAGTTGTGCTGTCTGCCAGGCTTTCAAGGTCAACACTCACTCCATGGTATTTCCTCTGTTGCCTCTCCTATTCTTGTATACCTGGCCTTTTAAACAAGTTTTACTTGACCTCATCACCAGTCTACCTCCCATTCAGGGTTATGATGCACTCATATTCATGATTGACCATGGGCTTATAAAGGGGGTAATCTTAACTTCTTGCACTTTTACTATTAGCATACAAGAAGTCACTAAAATCTTTTACAAGAAAGTCTTTACCAGGTTTGCTCTGCATGACCATGTTATCTCTGACAGTGGCCCGCAGTTTGCCTCAGCCTTTGCCAACGAATTGGCTAGGATTCTACAATATGATGTATACCTCTTATCTGCCTATTATTCACAGACCAATGGAGAAATGGAAAAAGTCAACCAGGAGGTCAAAATATACTTGCAAATCTTTTGCAATGGCATACAGATACAATGGCAAGAATTAATTCCATCCACTAAGTTCCACCACAACTTCTTTATTCACTCCACTACTAAGAAAACACCCTTCTTGCTCATGATGGGCTATGAACTCTGCACCTACCCCCTATTATAACCTTCCTTTGTTGACTTCCTCAATAGATGCCTCTCCCATATTGAGAAAGCCTGGGAAGAAGCACTCATGGCCCATGAACTGGCCCAAAAGGCCATGAAATCATGCATCATGTCAAAGTTTACCCCTTGGAAATAGGGTGATAAGGTATGATTGGAAGGAAAAAACCTCTGCATACCTGACCAATCACAAAAACTTCTTCCAAAATGCTATGGCCCATTTGAAATTGATGCCATCATCTCATCTATTGCTTATCACCTCCAATTTCCCCCAATATGGAAAATTCATAGCATATTCCATGCATCCCTCCTATCTCCATATCATGAAACTCTGGAACACAGCACAAATTTCACATATGACCTACCTGATGTCAACAGAGATGAGGCAGAGTTTGAAGTAGGGAAGATTCTATAATATAAGAAGATGCACAGATCATTCCATTTCCTAATCTTCCAGAAGGGATGGCCTATTTTGGAATTGACATGGGAGCCAAAATCTAACTTGGAGAATGTACAAACCATCCTCCAAGAATATAAGAACTGCTTCCCTGCTGACTTTTCTTTAGCCTAACTAGCTATTATGCCTATTAACAAGAATGTCCAATGGTCACACCTCTACCTTGTCCTCATCTTCCTGCCACTCCTATTGTCCCACCCCTCACATCCTCCCCCCTTACTGTGTCCAATCCATGTATCTTCCTACTAGGCATTATAATATGTTGTATGCTTCTATTCTATTAAATATTTGTCTTACTCTTCTTATTGAATGTGATCCTATGTTTATGAGCAATGCCACCCTATGTGGCCTTGCAACTTCATTTCATACCTACTTCTCTTTAAATTTCCTCTACTATAAAGCCATCCCCCAACACTCCTATTAGAATATTGACAGTACCTTCTATAGAGTGGCCATCTAGCTTAAATTGGTGGATGTTTGGGTGACCATTTTGGGCCTCCTCTATACTAATGACTTCAACTACATTGTAGATCACCTTCCCCTCACCAATGTTTCTAGCATTCTCAAGCCATTATATGAGTCACTCAGCCCAACAGACCAATGCATTTATAACAATGACCACTCCCTTTTCACATCTATGCCACTGGTCAAGGTCCCCACCCAGCCAGTCACCCCAAACCCACTGCCATCACCTACCATTCCCACTCATGCTGCCACTAGAGGCACTTCCACAAAATTCAACATGGCCTATGCAAAAGAACTAGAGTAGCTGATCAAGTGGTGGAGGAACAGGAAATCTTAGCCATTTTTGCCCCATGTGGCTCAGTATCTAACCCTATTATCATCAATAACCCTATCTCCTCACCAGGTCTCCCCATTCCTCTTCCTCACTTCCTTTAGTGTTTTTATTGTGACTTTCCAGATCACCTCATCCATTATTGCCCCCAATACTGCTGCACCATCTGCTATCTTTGGGCTCTTGGCCATACTTGTGGCAGATGTCCTCTATGTGTTCATCAGTATTGTTATACAGCTGGTCACCTTCACCATTGTTGCCCCTTTCATCCTTGTGCACACTACAAATCCTTTGCATATCTTGCTAATGCCTGTCCAGAGGCCCATCACACTTTTTTAGCCTCTAATTTTGATGATAACAACATTGTGTACAATAAGGGTGACCTTTTGGGTCCAGAACTTCAAAATCCAGGTAGATGATGTCATAGAAGTTGTTTTTGAGGTGGCCCTTTGAAGCTATGAAGGGGGTAATGTTATAGTAGGGCAGATACTGAGGATATCTCTTTCCATTTTACTTTCTTCCCATTGGATTGTCCCAATGAGCTGAGTACTTCTGCTTGGGCTAACTTTTCTTTCTTACATCCATAGACTTCTAATGGAATATTCTTTCAGACTTTCCAAATATTTCCATGACTTATTATTGTTTCACCTTTTTAGGAACACTCTTTTCCTTTCATAGAATCCTTTGTTAGGATTCTATCATATTTCTTGGTCCATACTGGGCCTTCCATAGTATAAATAGTGTCCTCTCTTATCTCAGTATACTAAGCTAGTTCTACACAATTCATCCTTGCTGTGAACTCTCCATTGGTATGAGGTTGATTACCAACAAGACCCTTGGCACATAATAGCTCTGCTTTATTGGACTTCATCTTGCCATTGAGTAGACACTCAGCTAGATTCTATGCAAGATGCATATTATAGAGAGCATGGCAAGCATTGTCAGCTGAAAGCTTGGCTAGACAGCCTCTAGCAGATTTTTGCAGGTTAGAACACTCTTTGGAGCAAAGCCAAGAAAAAGTTGAGATATGAATACCCAGGTAGGAGGCAATGGAGTGAGCAGAGTGGCCTGCATCAAGGCTAGAAAGAATGGTGTTCTTTTATAGCAGAAAAAGATTTTATGATGATAGTGGGTGTAAACAAAGAGGTGTGTGAACTTTTTTAAGCTCAGACATAATATTTATATGTGTATCTTTATTTGTAGTGTCAAACAACAACAACTATGCCCCTACTTGACTGAGATCCAATTATCTATATTAACAGTTACAAAACTATTGCAATGGCATTGGTGTTTTACAATGGACACATCTTTACAGCAACTGGACCAAATCACATGACCTAGAGGGCAATCATGTAGCTCAGGGTATGTACTATATTGTGTTCCAATATGAATAAGCATAATTCCCACACCCAGATGCACTACATCCTATATAATATAAAATCACCAAACATTGCAATAGTTTTGGAAGTCACTATACCTTGATAATCCTGAATCTGACTACCCATGCTACAATGGAAAAATTGAGGTTATAAACTCTGTGAGTGCACTGTTCTATGCTCCCAGTTATGTTAGTGGTTTCCATGGCATGTGACAAAAGTTTATTTGCTTCACTCCTTTCTGAAGAAATGGGAAAGCATGGTGTGACTGTGCATTTGTGAACACACACCTAGAGATGGAGCCAATGAATTGTTTAGAGGTTGTATGAATCCTCATCTTTTTTTTCATTTCACTTCCAAGGCAAGTATTATCCATATGCCATAGTGCATTGGTTTGATTATGTTAGGTACAGATCAGATAAGGATACTGGAATGTGATTTGTGTGCTTGCAGTTCAATCAGCAGCATCAGCATACAATCAGTGTTGTTCACATTGACAGTGTTATAGTAGGGTGGTATTCTAAGGATGTTTCTTTTTCTTTTACCTTCTTCCTATTTGGCTGATCCAACAAGCCTAGTACTCCTGGTTATGCCAAATTTTCCTTTTCTCATCCTTAGCTTCAGATGGAATGATCATTCCTCTTCTCAAATATTCCATAACCCTTTTACTTCTTTTTTCTTATAAGGAACACTCTTCTTCTATTGAATCCTTTTATAAGGTTCCATTGTATTCCTTAATCTATGCATGAATCTACTTCACATAAATAGCATCCCATTTCATCTTGTATAGTAAGCTAGTTCTATGCAATTCAACCTTGCTGTGAACTCTCTGCTAATGTGAGGTTGATCACTAGTAAGATCCTTGGTGTGTATTATCTATTCTTTAGGACTTTGTCTTGCCTTTGAGTAGATGCTTTAGCTAGATTCTATGCAAGGCATGTATCAAAGAACTAGCTTTCTAATCCTTATTCCCTTGCCTAGGAGTAAACCTGTTGCCTACCACTTCCACCCCCAAGCACATAATCCATCCCTCTTCAAGAACTTCATCCCCCATTCCACAATCTCCTCCCACCACCACCAGTAATCCTGTAACCTTCTTCCTCTGAGATATTGAGAAGTCCCTAGAAGCCACTGTTGCTCTTCTAGCCTCTCCAGCTTGATGAGTGACCTTCTCCTCTTCTTCCTCCAACCAGCCAGTTGTTCCTACTTTTAAACTTATCTGCATCCCTATTCATTCCTTCACCAAACCACCTATACAACCCCTGCCCCAAAAAAAAGAGTGGCCACCTTCTCCCTGTTGTGAATAGAGCGAACAATCATATTTAACCATCATTTTATTTACCAATTGCCGACGTTGTCCTCGACGATAGTCATTCATTTACACTTCACGACCTCACGAAGGCACACGCTATTTCTTGCCTTCAACGACAAACCATACCCTCTGGAGTGCTAGGCTCCACCGTATCTTCATAATCATTAGCATCAGTACTTGACAAGAGCGACGACGTCTCTAGCAGCAATGCTATAGATCGAGCCATCCTCGTACTTAGAATCCTTCTGATTCCTCTTGCACGTAACTGTGAGACCTTACAGTCCATGGACCATCCTCCGTGCTCCTACCATGTGATCTCTGATCACATGATGCCACGTGATTTGTCATGTGACGACACTACATCATACGCCCGTAGTCATTGAGCTTGCCTCATTGATGAATCATCATTAGCCCTTAGTCAGACCCTATTGGCTAATCCTTGTTTACACTCATTGACGATATTATAGAGTTCGAGATCGGATCTTAGATCTGTACCCGATGACGATCTCCAAGGATCTCATCTTGGATCTAATCTCCTCTCTTCCCCCTTTTAGTAGTATTGGATCTTGATCTGTAGGATCTCGATCTTCCCGATATAGTATACACTATCTAGATCTCCTTTCGATCTTCACATCTAGATACTTTAATTACCGTCCACTTGGCATGGAAGCTTCTACTTCCATTCCCACGATCATTACCGTTATTTAGAGTTAGATTTGATGGTAGATTCCTTTCCATTCTGATGTGCACCGTTACCTCGTGCATTCTCACCATGGTCAAGGGTATTGCCATATAGAGTACTTGTATCTATTTAGGGTTCAGGGCCATGGCTGGTCCATGCGCCTCTTGCAATAGTATAAGTACTGCGGTGGTTGTGACTAGGCCCCCCTAGTCTTAACCACTTGTGGTATGAACTCTTAACTGAGGGATTACTGTGAGTTGAGCTCTGTGGGTCCTTCGTAAAGGCCATGTCTCTTAAGGTCTCAAGATGTCCATTCCTTGCTACCTGTGGTCTTGTGGGTTGGGGTTGGTGCGCCCTTTCCCTGTAGTTAAGTCCGGCCGGTGCTTTGTGTGTTCCGCGAGTAGGGTCCACAACACTCCCATTCTAGTCAACCCATCCTTGAACAAAAAACTTTTCCCATTCATGCCTGCCTCCTTACCCCCACCTGAGCATATAATATCTTCCACTGAGAGGAAGATTGAACTGAAAGCAGGTCCACTCAAGGACTTTTCTAGTGAGTTCAAAAATGCTATCTGCTAGATACTAGCCATGAGGGCCTATTTACAATGAATAAGGACCTTTATGACCTAAAGAACTAGATCCTGGTAATCATCAACAATATCAGGATCACCAACACAAAGTGTGTAGGCCTAAAGTGATGAATTCCAAGCATAAGGGAAAGTACACTACACTACTAACTACTTATATACCACATGAGAAGTGCACATGGGCCAACTTAGGGTAGGCATGGAATATAACAGAATATTCTATGGTAAGGGGTACCTAAGCCCTAGTGGCTATGTGATAAGATAAGATGAGATTAGATAAGATGGGAGATGAAAGAGAAGAGATAAGATTATATAGTACAAGTAAGGAAATAAAAAATGAAAGCTTTGACAAACAAGATAAGTAAAGGTCAGGGAATTTCCTTTGCTAAACATTGGCATCTTAAGGTGTTGAACAATGAAATACCCATGGAAGAGAAGTCATTCAACAAGTTGGTCAAAGATTTTCAAAGGACATTCTTTTTCTTCAACCTCAAAGCAAGTGCCCATAGGAAAATAAGAGGACTACAACAGGAGATAAGTGAAGATGGATTCTGCAACTATGTGTCAGAATTCCAGCTGGCCACATTGCAAGCAAGAATATCCAATCAGAATATGCTGATCAACCAGTTCACCAGAGGAATTGACCCAAAAATAGTGAAGATGGTCTTGTCTATGAGAGAGATCCCCTCAATGTTGGAGGAATGGATCTCAGATGCCAGTTTATTTCATGGACAGCAGCAATGTATTAAGGAGTTATGCAAAGGCAGGTTCTTCTTCCAGTCAACTAGTTAGGGCCATGATCCAAACACCATGAATGTCAACATGGTACAACTTATTCCAGTACAATGCATAGAACATGTGAGAAAAGATCTACAATATGTTTTATTTGTCACAGGAAAGGTTGTTCAACTTAGAACCATCCCCACCCCAACAATTCAACTTCTACCCCACCTCCATGTTCATATAGAAACCTGGAGTGGGCCCAAGCAGCATTCATTACCCCCACTGCCCCTACCCCTATCTAGCCCTCCAAGCAGACCAAATTTGTATAGCATCTCAAGGAGAGTAAGATAGAAACTGATGAAATCTTTCAAGCACTCAAGGTGTGCTATAAAGACAATGAAAAGGAACATTTGGCTGCAAAAAATGTATATCATGAGGATTTTTAAAAAGGAGGGAAATGCCAACATCTTCTCCTTTTATTTGCATTGTTCCTGTAATTGCATCTGATAAAGACAAGAAATCTATACATATCCTGATCTCTCTATCACCAGACAGAGCACAAATAATTGAGATAACTGCCCTAATCAATAGTGGGGCTACTAGCAACTTTATCAGCCCCACCTTTGTTGAGAAAATAATCTCCCCAAAATCCACTTATTCTGATCCTTTTAAGCCTTAAATGTGAATGGAACTACCAATAAAGAAGGTTTTATTTATTACAAAACTGTCCTCCAACTCTCAATTGATGACATCCTCAAAGAGCAAAAGTTCCTCATTATCACCTCTGGGAAAGATGATGTAATTTTAGGCATGCCATGGCTAAGGGCAGTTAATTCCTCCATCAACTGGAATCAGGGGCACACTTCCATCTCCCCTACTGCATACACTCTGACCCTCAACCACCCTTTTGCTATTGACCAATAATACCTGGTAAAAATCCTTAATTCTGACCCTAACTGTGAAATGGAAATCAAGCTCCAAAAGACTGGACAAATCCCCAGGATCCCCCTTACCCCATGGGCCTCAAAACTACTTAGGAAAGTGACTATCACCACCAAAATTGCCTAGCAACAAGAGAAAGCAAAGGTCACATTATTAGACTGGGCCAAAAAATTTGCCAAAATCTTTGAGAAACAGACTTACAATAAACTTCCTCCCTCTTATTCCTTCAATCAAACTATTATCCTCCATTCCTCTTTCATCTCTAATGTTGCCAAGGTCTATCCTCTAAACCCAAAGGAACTTGATGTATGCAATGTATTCATTAAGGAACATTTGAAGACCAGATGAATTTATCCCTCCAAGTCACCACAAGCCTTCCTCTTCTTCTTCATACCAAAGAAAGATGGGTCAGTCCAATCCTGTTAGGACTACCACTATTTTAACTTGCATACCATCAAGAACACCTATCCTCTCCCCCTTATTTTGACTTCTATGGACCAACTAAAAGATTCCACCATTTTTACCAAGTTTGATGTCTTCTGGGGCTATAACAATGTCTTCATCAAGAAAGGTGACCAATGAAAGGCTGCCTTTATCACTTCCTACAAACTATTTGAACCAATGGTGATATTATTTAGTCTTTGTAACTTTCCTGCCACATTTCAAGTGTTCATAAATGACACCTTTAGCATCATGATAGCTGAGGAATGGCTTTTGATCTATATGGATGACCTTCTTATTCACTCTTCCAACCTTGCCACTTATCATGAGTACACTCTTTGTATCCTCCAATGCCTACTTAACTACCACCTTTGTCTTAAACTCTCCAAGTGCAAGTTCAACAAAGATGAAGTTGGATACCTTGAAATGGTTATTGGCAATGGACATGCTTAGATGGATCCTGCCAAGCTGAATACAATCAAGGACTGGAATGCCCCCCATGATATCAAAGGAGTTTGCTTGTTCCTCAGCTTTTGTAACTTCTACTGGAAGTTTATTCCTGACTTCTCAACTGTTGCCCAATCTTTTCTCCTTCTCATCTACAAGAACCAACCCTGGAAATGGTCCTTTCCCAAGAAACTGTCTTCTGTGCCATTCAATCAGCATTCACTTTGACCCCTGTCCTCATTTTTTCTGACCTCTGGAAACCATTCTTTTATCAGAATCACTCCACAAAGTGTAAAGGCCTAAGGTGATAAATTCCAAGTGTGAGAAAAGTACATAATATACTACTAACTACTTATATTTTACCTAAGAGATGCACATGGGCCAACTTAGGGCTGGCATGGAACTTGATAGAATATTCTATGGTAAAGGGGACCTATTCCCTAGTGGCCATGTGATAAAATAAGATGGAATCAGATAAGATGAGATAAGCAGTAAGGGGAGATGTCATATAGTACAAGTAGAGAGTAATGGAAAAGAAAGGAAAATGAAAGTCCTGACATTACCCCCTTTTCAAGGCCATTGCTTTGAAATGGCAGGGATTTCAAATAGATGCAAGGGGAGGGAAACCAAGGATATGGCATATGATTTGAAGTTAGGATCTTTGAACAAAGTGGTATTGCCTGTGCAAAGTGGATAGTCACATTTGTTAAAGACAGCTTGGCAGATTGCATTGGGGTTCTTCTTATAGTATTTTTCTAATGCTCCCTTGGCATTTATGAAGTATTCATTGGGTTCCCATGTGCAATCTTCATGCAGATAGCCCTTCCATTGTACAAGGTACTTTATGTTCCCTCAACATTTGCAAGAGTTGATGATATACTTGACTTCATATTTCTTTGTTTGTTTGACCATGACCAGAGGCAGGGATGTAGGTTTGGCTTGTAATAGGAATTTTCCTTCCATGTATGGCCAAAGGTGGGATTCGTGAAAGACAGGGTGAATTCCTTTCCAAGTCTTCAGGAGTTCTAGCTTATATACTGCTGAACTGACCTTCTTAATGACTTTGAATGGTCTATAACATTTGTTTTTGAGTTTCTTTGTTGGTTAGT
>JBBPQW010000653.1:0-15016 GCA_038092695.1 Boletus rubropictus | reverse complement strand
GTGTCAGTGTCCACCAACCAAATTCTGAATCTTTCCTCCTGCGTCATAGTGTCTTACTCTGCCACTTGGAATGATGTTCTTTATATACCTCAGCTCATTAATTCTGCAGTGATATGCACACTAGTCATCATTCGATCTATACAGCAGTCACTCGAAATGTACCAAGTTACGAAGCAGTGGCGACTCAGTCAACTCTTCAGCTTGCTTGTCCTGCAAGGCCTCTTCTACTTCCTTTGGTATGTCATCATCTCATCCTTCCTTGCCCTCTCTGTTCCATCTAATGTCAAGAGATGAATGGAACTGACAGTTAGCTCTCTGTGATAGTATCTTTGTGTGGACCCTCGTAAATGTATTGTTCGCCTTTGGAAAACTTCCATCAGGAGGGTGGCAATCCGTTCTGGTATTCCTTGTAACGGATGTCCCACTCCCCACGCTTACCCCCCGATTCATACTCGATTTGCGGGAGCTGTATGCACACGATGCTCACAGCAGGGGTGATAGCGGGATCGACTCTGCGTTTGGGCTGTCTGGATTATCTGTCTATGACGCTAGTAGATCCGTGATTGTGTTTGCGGATGGCAGGCTAAATGGGGAATTGGAGCATGACGAAGAGATACCGATGAATGTGCAAACAGCTTAGGTGTATTGTCCAAACTGGATGGCTGCGCCGATACTGTTAGAGTAGCATGAATTCTCGTCGATGACCGGGAGGTGTTTGTTTGCGGTCGATACCAAAGATTCGGCCAATCAGGGTGTAATTGTTTCTCGTCGTTGCAATCTAGAATGCTTACGCTGTGACTGTCTCTCATCATAGTCCAATGTTAATATGACTGTACATGATTGCTCTGTGTTGGTGTTGCTCCTACGGGAATACGTAGGTTGTCCAGGCGCGACACCCGAGATGAAGACATGCGCTATTCATGCCTCGAAAATTTGTCATTTAATTCTCTATTTGATAGATCGCGCTGAACGAAAACATAACTGGGTCTGTACGGGCCGAACTCGACACATGGTGAATTTGCGGGGAACTAATACCTGTACTCCTAGAAGACGAGTCCTTTCAATCCAACATCCATCAATTACTGTGCCGTCGAAGGCGTCACCGACTTCCAAAAGCAATAAAATGTGGGCACACACCAGCCAACGGAGTATCAGCAACTCGCGCCGAAAAACGGAATGTGAGAGGGACAGACGAGCCAAGCTTTTTCGGTCCGATGTCGCGTTGATCTTTGTGCCGTTGAAGGCGTTACCAACTCCCAAAACCTGTAAATCATGGATACACACAAAGCCAACGGAGCATCAGCAACATATTGCCAACTCATCACCGAAAAACGGAACATGGAACACGAGAAAGAAAAAAAACAGACGCACATCACTGGGGCGCCACCAGGTCCGGAAAGCCAAAGAGCCTGTAAGGCCCATTGGCATACAGTCACATGCACCGCCATATATCTGCTATTGATTCTCGTAGAGATAGGTAGTCGTCCCTTGTCCCGTACCTCATAGTCCTCCGTATAGAGCGTGGTCCAGTTCTCTTGTGCCCGCCGTCCTCAGTGTTCCTGCCGTGGCTGCGGCAGGCTTACAGAGCCCCTAAGATAGCTCCATCGTGTTCATGATGGTGTGTGAACACGTCTTCCGTGACAGGCCTTTTGCGCATGACCTACAAATGCTCGGAATAAGTACTAGGTCGGATACACAATCCAGGTCAGTGCAAGTCATCCCTTCAGTTTCTCGCATTCCTTCTAAGCTTCAGGATTTTTCACTTACAATCTGCTATCACCAATATTGCCTACTCTACTGTGGTTCCATAGTTTTGATAGACTTGTGAGATCGGGGAATACCTGAGAGACGCGATTTGTGGTCGTCAATGAATCTTCCACAGCCATGAACACGTTGATTGGTGAATGAGAAGAACAATTGCTGCAGGAACGTCAGCGAGCAAGGGATGCATGAGAGGTGGTCGCACATTCCATTTACCTGACCTTGCAAAGAGTCGCAGTTGAATGCTCGACAATGAATGTGCCACCGACGACCAATGTCTCATGGAAAGCGGACGCACAAAGCCCATTGTTTGCAGTCTGGAGAGTATCTATATCCATAAACTGTAGGCATGGGCATGCACGTCAAGCACGTAGGGAAATGCGTCGCATACCCAGACATGACACTCGAGGCAGCGACATACGAAAACATTGCCGCTGACGCCTCACAGCTCGATCGTCTCTTTGGCCTTTAATTTCCTATTCGACCGATCTGCTGAACGGAAACAGAACTGGTTTCGAGTTCAATGTACGCTTTTGTCGATCACCGTGCATAGCGTTTTCGAATCCTGTCGTTCTCGTTGTTGGAGCATCTGGGTGCCCTCAATTGCTAAAGGAGAGAGGGTCGAGTGGAGCGGAACGGCGAGTGCGAAAATTGAATTTCATTTCGGGACGACTACAGGACCAACAATGTGAGAGGGATTTAGCACAAGGCGTCAAAACATACGTTTTAACTGGTTCTTTCGTGTGATGAGCTTAAATGCGTTCTCCGTCTTGTGGAGGACGATCCCAGAGCGACCGACGAGACACGGGTTCCGGCTCTAGCGAACTAGAAACAGGAAGCAATGATAAAGGTTAGTGGGGAGTGAAATGAACCAAGTATGCTTATAGACCACCTGTGAGCAGGGCCCGCTGAAATCAGCCTTCACCAGCTTGGCGTGCATAGAGGATGTGCTCTGCATCTTGGCTTCATGCGATGATGAAGAAGCATCAGGAACACCTAAAAACTGACATATACCCCATCCAAAGTTGATTCAACGGTATGAACAACTCAAACCTGTCCAAAGCATAACAGGCCGCTCACGCGGTCAAACGGAGCAGGTGCAGTAACAGACACCTAGTCGCATGTCTCTCCAACTTCCAAAGCCCTTTTGACTCCGTCTCGCGCCAGTGGTCTGAGTCTGTTAGGCAATAAATTTGTTGATGTGCGCTGTTGCCCACGAGAGGGTGGAACATACGCATTGAATGGAGTTGGTCCAAGCATTTGCCCCTGACTTGAAGACTTCAAGTTGAAGTCGATACCCATCAGCAAAGTTGCAGAAACGTGACATTGGGTGATGCATGACCTGCCGGCGCCGCTGAGCAGATATGACGTCATACGTACATACTGCGTGAGGATTCTCATTGCAGAAAACATATCGCAGCCCCCATAGATATCTAGAAAGACTATATTCTTGTATCAATAAAAATGCATGCAGTATATGCTCCGTCTTTCCAATACAACTGTCTGATATGCGAATATATGCATTGTGGGCCCGAGCGATAGTAGCGACTACAACGACCCATATCCTTCCTGAACCAGTGTATGCTCATCGAGAGTTTCATCCTCAGCTGGAATTATTGGATCATCCATCATACCTGCTGGGTTGTCTACTCTTTCCCCCTCTTCCCTGTCATCCCCTACAACATTGTCTTGCTCCTCCTCCTCCGGCTCGGAGTCTTCATCAGCGTCTGACCTTGCCACTTCCACCTCATCACCATCGTCAGAAATATCATCAGCCTCCTCGTCTAGCAAGCAATACTTGAGTAGTGTCGGCCGCGTTCACCAGTTGCCCAGTAGAGGGAGTGTGAGAATATTTGATTAGATAAGACTGACACTCTGAGCCCGAGTTTGAGCCCGCCAAGTCTAAGTCACGCCTTCCTCTAGTCAATTATCATGTCTTCCCACACAGCTGCCGCAGAGAGTCCACCCGAGGTGTTCCAATGCACCTCAAAATCAGGGTGGAAAGAGTACTAGAAAAAAAAAGGTATGCTACCGGTTACCTCAGATCTCACTCAGAAGACTATGACCAATTCAGCTGTTTTGGTCGCATAGCAGGAACAAGAAGGTACCAAAGTGAGCAAGATAAGCTTTATCTCCATTCGTACTGAGAATGTCCTGTGACAGTCCCAATGAGAGCCCTGAGACGATGGCTGCATGTAAGCAGTGCCTCACAATTGCAAAATACATCCCACACAATCTGGATGCATTTTGTGATTTGAAGGAGATATTTCAAGTTTGCCTGCTCCAGGATTGAGTCATAGCCAATGAGGAGAATGAGGCGCTCCGAACTGCTGCCCAGAAGATTCTGGGGAAGATGTAAGTGCATTCACCCTGTTTGGTGGATATATGCACATTAATTCCTCACAGTGATGAATGGATGCATGTACGATACAGATAGACCTTTTCAATGATGACACTCCATTAACAGATGAAGAGCATGAGCCTGAAGAACTGCCCACAAGGAAGCAATGTGGACGAGCTGCAAACAAGAAAGTGCCTACCAGGGCCAAAGCTGGGCACACTAAAGGTTGAGAAAAGCAAGGTAAATGATCAATTCTGTCGGCATCTAGTATCACTAATGTACTATTTGCTCTGTGGTGGGCTTAAAGGACCACCCATTCCCCCTTGCACTACTTCGCATTGGCATCATCATCTCTGTTTTCAGGTTGCTAGCATGATGCTTTGTGTACTTATATCCCATGAGAGTCGCATGTATATAATTACATTGTCTATGATCTATGTATATAAGAGTTGAAATGATATGTTTCTGAATATCATTCGAGGCGGAACTGATCTGGCCAGTCATACGATTGAGAATTGCATTTTGTAATATGCCAGTATCCATCCCCTAAAAATATGATATCCTATATGGAGGTTATGTACATTATGCTATCATACCATTGTATATATGTTTTGTGCAAAGTTGATGATGCAAGGTGACCGAGTTCAGAGCTCACAGGGACACTTGGATTCGTGCAGTGGACATCTTTCCAGATGGCACGAGAATCATGACAGGATCAGAAGACTTGACTGCTTGCATCTGGTCGCTCGAGGATGGCTGGCGACTATTCCCTCCTTTGCAACATGACACTACTATCATTGCCGTCAAGTTGTCTGGATCTTTGCTTGCCACTGCCACATTAGACTGGTATTCCACCTGCATCTATAACTCCTCCAGCAGCCAGCTCCTCGTCAACGTCTCAATTCAAGTCAGCTCACAATTAAACCAATCCCTGGCCTGGACTAGCAATAGCAAGGAACTCTTTGTGTTATCCGATGACAGTACCATCAATTGTCTCAACGTGTCCACCAGGACTATGTGCTCTCAATGGGGCATCCATAACAGCAACTGCCCCACATGCATTGCCCTCGCAAAGGATGGCACATTCATTGCAGCCTCTGCCAATTCATTCATTTCATTCTGGGATGTTACTATGCACCAGCAAATTGGGGAAATCATTCAGTACAATTATTTCGTGCAATCTATGGCGATCTCACCAAATCTTGGTCTTGCGACTGCAGGGGACAGAAAAATCACCTTTTGTAGTCTCTGTGATATCAATGGTTCAAGTGCGTTCATTGTTACCCTGATGCCAGTTTGATGATATCAATGCCCTTTAGGCCAAAAGATTAAGAATCTTGAGAAAACTGTCCAAGAGCTCAATTTCGAACTCGATACATCACAACGCACGAAGGATAAGCTCAACAAAACTATCCATTTTCTTTGCATTAATCTTCATGCATGGCAGAAAAGCTCGAGTGCATTCATCACCACTCTAACTCACATTCAACTGACATCCATGTTGATAGATCACAAAATCGAGCATCGCTCAAGAACTGTTTGGAAACTCTGTAAACAGCTGGCTGACTCCCAACACAGAACCGATAGCCTTGCCCAGATCATTTATGCCCATGAGCAGAGACATGAATGCGAAGCTCTGTATGCTGACGGCCGCATCATCAATGCTGCAACCTCTTTTTTCTATTTTATGATTACTGTAAATGAGGAGGGCAGTCAGTCGATAAATGATTGGCTTCTCGGTGAACACCTGGATTGCACATTAGAACAGAGTATTTAATTCCTGCCTTAGAGTTCAAGCATCATTGCATATCAAAGCTAGAAGTTATTGGTGATGAAGCTTGGAGCTCGGATAATCGTGACAAAGCCATTGTTGCCTACTCCACTGCTTTGTCCCTCAGTCACTCGACTCAGAAAATTCTGCTAAGCAAGTGGGCGTGCATGCAGTTGATCCGTGGCTCAGCAAATGAAGCATTAGATGCTGCTTTCGAGGTATGCTTTCTATGATGGTCTGAAGCTGACCTCATGCCTTTCTTGGTTCAGTTCAACATTCCGAAGTTGATCATCTATCAGGCGATATGTGATGTTCTTGAAGGGGGTGATCGTGTCACAGAAGTGATCGAATGTTTCAACAAATGCAGAGTGAACCACCACAGGATCCAGGCACCAATGATGGGTGGACCGAATAGCAACTCGGTGAGTGACCACAATGAGAATATACCCCAAACTGATTCCAATTTTGTCCCCAGATTTTTGACATCACTATGTTGAGAAACTGGAGGAGCTTGGTGACAGTGAGATTGACCACAACACAGCCATCCAACATTACTCCGATGCATTGATACTTGATCCACCAAATCAAGGCAATATCCTCTTGAAGCAAAGCAAAAGGCTATCACTCATAGGTTCTTGGGAGGAGGCATTACTTGATGCTGACAGGATATGGATTGTATCTCAAGATGCATACTATGATTCATGCTATTTAGGTTATCGAGCTTGATCCGTCATCCTATAAGGGGTATGAGAGGAAGCATGTTGCATTGCACGGCATGAAGTGTTACAGCGAAGCGTTTTCAGCCCTTGAGTTGATGCTCTCAAAGGTTGAACAATCACCTGACCCACACATCTGCAGTGGGTCATCTCGTCTGTATCTCATAGAACATATGCTGACTTGTCTCAATCATAGAACTTCTTCGTCAGTTTGTCAATGCTACACCAATGATTCAAGAGGTGATCGATGAGACTATTTAATGCATGCCGCGTGTGCTCATCAATACCACTACTGGTCAACTTTATGACAGAACACAGCAAACAGCAGCTTTCAACCAACTCCCTATCTATGATGAAATATGATCTTCGATAACTGCCAGACTCAACCATGCATGTATTCAGAAAAAGGTGGGACAATACTACTGATACATGATGCTGTCCCACACATGGCAAGATGGTGAATATCTGTTTCAGATGGTTGAGAACATCTCGATATCTGAGCTAGAGTCATCTCCCCTGAACATTAAGCTCCAGACCTTTTGTAAGCATGTCCGTTCTCTTGGATTTCATTGGGCGTGGTCTGATACTTGCTGCATCGATCAAAGGGATACTGTGGTGTTACAGGAGTCATTGATTTCCATGTTCACCTGGTATCATGGCTCATCCCTCATGATTATCTACCTCCATGGTGTCTGGTCACAGTCCCAGAGGCCCGGTGACCTCCGGAGAAGTTATTGGAATACTCGTGCATGGCCTTACCAAGAATATGTTGCTGCTGAGACCATCCAGTTCTACACAGAAGATTGGAAGCCATACCTTGGCCTGAATATGTTTAACCACAAAGAGTCGCATATGATAATTTCTGAGATGCAACATGCTGTGGAGCTAGCAGTTCTTCGACTGGATTTGGAGAGGGTGCAGGAGGAACTCTATTTGGCTTCCATGCGTAAAACAACACTCGTGGAAGATGTTGCATACTCACTGCTTGGCGTCTTTAATGCTTCTATTCCAGTCATATATGGTGAAGGTGATATCGCAGTTGGTCGCCTCCTTGAACACATCCTGACAGGTTCTGGAGACCTCACAATTCTCACTTGGACTGGGTGCTCGGGAAGCTACAATAGCTGCCTACCCATTAATCTTGAGATATTCAACAAACTTGTGCCACCACACATTCCAAGATCCATCAAGGCAGCTGAGATGGACCAGATGGATGCTACACTGCATGCATCTTTGCCCAACTTATTGATCAAGAATCTGGATGTTCGTTTGAATGATCTTCCCTCACCATTCCTTAGTGCCATGAAACTGTGGCTCCCTGTCATTGTTTTTCAGCTCACCAAACTTGTATATATGTCAGGCCCAGATTCCTCGACAAACCTCTATGTATATCGTGCGACAACTTCCATATTCGGGGACACAGAGATCCAGACTGTAGACAACTTGACTGGGATGAGGGATCTCTATCTCGTCCATCCATGGATCTGCCCACTAGTTCACTGAGTATTCTCGCCTGGTGAGGAGGCTACACCTCATAGAACCACAAAAGTACTCCAATTCCTCGCTTATCTCAGACAACCATTTGGGGCGCTCCTGTTCGAGTTGCTGTCGCATAGAGAATATAGGCAAGTTGCAGCAAACAGTTTGATCACCATCCAAGTATGTGAGGAAGTGCCATTGACTGATTTCATAAATGACATCTCCACAATCAAAGT
Source organism: Boletus rubropictus (assembly GCA_038092695.1). NCBI lineage: Eukaryota > Fungi > Basidiomycota > Agaricomycetes > Boletales > Boletaceae > Boletus > Boletus rubropictus. Next base: position 6,712 of record JBBPQW010000653.1, on the reverse strand, counting down.
ACAGTGATCTTAACTTTGGTGTCATGAACCTTCTGTATGGTATATCCCTGGGGTTTTGGTAGCTAAATTTATAATCTTCACTGACTGCTGAGTAGTGTTGCCACAGCTCAGTTTTTGATTTTTTTTCAGCTTCTTTTAATCTAATATGTTTATTTTTGCATCATTTAACATGCTTCCAGTGAATGAAATGTAGTTGAAAATGGTCTTCATATATTGCTCAAAACTTTTGTATTGATTAATCTAGTTATTTCCAAGATATAAGCCTAGCTTTACTTTTAGTTTAGCTTAAGCACAAATAGCTAATATGAAATGTCTCAAGAATAATCAGATCAATTACTATAAATATTTATTCCTCTGATAGCCATACTTAAAAACTACTGTACCATTACATTTGATTTGTCAGCCCTAGTGATACATTATGCAGCTGACTGAATTTTTCATTTATCATTCACCTGGACTCCTGGTTACTCAGCCTTACTACATTAGGAAATTTCACAAAGTCTACATAGCACTATATAGTCTATATAGTATGACAGTAGCTGTAGGCTTCCTCACAATTTATGATACTATATAGTGAGTGTTTTTGCTATATAGTCCTCTGTATTACCATATAGCAGCTCATTGTTAAGCTGATGCTACATAGAAGTGCCTTGAACTAGCCTCCCAGTCACTACAAGGTACTATGTAGTACTACAATATCAGCAAAACACTAGTCACTATACTTTTCACTACACTCTTTGCTACACTCTTTGTATTCTTGTTCACTACACTTCTCACTACACTTTTCACTATACTCATTACTACACTTTTCACTACACTTTTTCACTACACTCATCACTACACTCATCACTACACTCTCTGTACACTTGTTCACTACACTTTCATCCAGTTTTGCTATACTCTTTGACTACAGTGGCTCAAATAAGTGTCCCAATATCAGGCCATTTTGGAAAGACTTGACATTTGCAAAAGAACTAAAATATATCAGCTCTAACCCTTGCAGGGTTATTAATAGCCTTAACTCCTACCCTAAAAATGAGCCATTAGTCATGTGATTTGGTTGCAATGGCACTAAGATATAACATTTTCAAAATAACATGTCATTGGGATGCTTATTTGAGCAACATTTCTATTCTGTAATTTTAGTACTTTGTATGCTCTTCCTTTACCTTTATCACTGCCTCTAGTCTCCTAGGCATGCTTTCTATTAATATTTCACATTCCTCAACCTCTATCTTGCCCCATTCCACATCAATCCTTTCCCAAAGCTTCCAAACCCCTCTTGATGGTGTTGTATAGCTATTGAGCTTCTTTTTGAGAATTTGCCAGAGATGTTCAATAGGATTAAGGTCTGGAGATTGTGCTGGCCAATTAAGAACCTTGATAATTTGAGATTCCAGCCACTTCTGGGCCCTTTTAGAGGTATAGTATGCTTGGTGTCATTATCTTGTTGAAAGATAATGCTCTCTTTAGGAATCCCAGAATTTTTCATAGTAGGAAGTAGATTATCCTCCAAAATGGAGACATACTGCTCAGCATTCATCCTCCCTTCCACCTCTGCAAGAATCCCCACTCCATTCCAGCCCATGCATCCCCAAACCATCAAAGAACCTCCTCCAAACTTTACTATTCCCTATATCTCCTTGTCTTGCAAAGATTTTCCTGCCACTTTTCACACATACTTCCTTCCATCTGACTCAATCCTGTTGATCTTGGTCTCATCTGACCAAATTACCCTAGTTCAGTCCTTCACAGTCCAGTGTTGGTACTTGAGAGCAAAGTTCAGCCTATGTTTCCTATGCTTCATAGATAAGAGTGGCTTTTTCTTCTTGACTACAGCTTTTAGAGATGCAGAATTTATCACATTGCAAATGGTTTGGGAAGAGACAGGAGAGGAGAGGGTAGAATTAATGAGATGGATTGCCTGAACAGCATTTTCAACCTTGCCAGAGGTAATACTAGAGACAATTCTCCTTTTGTTAGTAGGAGAAAGCTTGGAAGGAGGGCCTAATTTGATGTTTTCCCTGCCTGAATGAATCTCTTTGATAACCCTGGCCACAGTAGACTTCCCCAGACCAGTTTGGGAGGATATTTTTCTAGCAGAAAGACCAAATTCAGAGAGAAAGAGGATATGGGCTCTAATAGAGGCAGAAATGGGCTTCATGGTGAAATTGGGTTAGCTGGGTGGTATTTCTGCTCTTTATAGTGCCCAGGGTTATGTAAGCTATATAATGAGACAGGGTTGAAGCATAGCATCCATCAGAACATTATGTTATTTACCAAAAGATGACTGATAACATCATGGTCAAATAAGTGTTCCAATAACATGTTATTTGGAAAATTTTATATCTCAGTGCCATGGCAACCAATTCACATTACTAAGGGCTCATTTTTAGGGTAGGAGGTAGGGCTATTGATGACCCAGCAAGGGTCAGAGCTGATATATTTTGGTTCTTTTGCAAATGTCAAGTCTTTTCAAAATGGCCCCATATTGGAACACTTATTTGAGCCACTGTATGACATGGATTCTATTACAGCCATTATTTAATTTATATATCAGTGTATCAGACTGGTAATGCTTGGATTGCTCTATTATCTGATCATGGGTTTTCCCAAGTGCAGCTTGAACCTTCTTATGTGCAATACTGGCTTCCTTGTGGAAAATACTAGTGAGAGACACTGAAGATCCTTCAAATCCAATCCAAGGGAAATAATTATGGGTGATTGCAAATGGAATCTGATCAAAAAATGTAGAAAGCAAGGAATTGTGATGAAATTGGGTGAGTTTGATCCATTCAGCCCAAGATTTCTGCTTTTCAAAATGTAAGTTTTAAGATATTGTTCCATATCATGGTTAATCCACTTGGTTTGTCCATTGGTTTGAGGATGGTATGTAGTAGAGATCTTCTGAGAGATTTTGAGGAGTTTACATAAGTCTGTGATGAATTCAGATATGAATTGTGGTCCACAATTTGGTACAACCATCCTAGAAAGTCCATGGATACACCAAATATTGTCCCTGAATATTTTAGTGAGGTCCATAGAAGAGGTAGGTTTTGTGCACAGCATATAGATTACTTCTTTTGAAAAACAATCCACTATTGTACAAATGGCATCAAAGCCATTTGAAATAGGAAGTCTAGTAACAAAATCTATTGAAATATCTTCCCAAGGTTGACTAGCAATGGAAAGTGGCATAGTTTTGCCAGCAGGCACTTTTGACTGACCCTTCATAAAGATGCATCCATGGCAATGATTTATGTAATTAATAATGTCTTTTTCATACCAGGTCAATAAAAGAAATGAGAAACAATATAATAAGTACAATATTGATCCATATGCCCTTCTATAGGCTCATTATGACAAATAGATAATATTTTGGTACAAAGCAACTTGGAAATGAATATTTTTTGTTTTTCTTTATGAACAAAAAGAGAATTATCTGAATTGTAGGTATAATTGTCTAAAGAAGAGTCTATTTTCATTTTTTATGTAACTGTTAAGTTTTTTTTGAAACAGAAAAGAAAGATAAACATTTTTAACAAATAATTTTTCAGGTAAAACTACCACATCCTTATTTAAGTCCATAACCACATCTCCATGATTGGGTTGGTGGGAGAGAGCATCCACATAATTGGTAGAACCTGGCTTGTACATGAAAATATAGTTGAATTCTTGAAGTAAGGCATGCCAGTATGTCTGTTACCCAGAAAGCATTTGGGGTTTCTTGAAATATTTGAGGTTTTTATAATCTGTCCAGACCTCAAAATAATTACAACCAATTAAATACAGTGACTTCAAAAACCATTGCAATAACTAACCCTGATGCAGTGTGTGAAGCCCATTGCAAACACTTGTGGGAATTACACTTAGCCTTGGTAAGACGAAATGTAGTACATACTCCAGGCTACAAATTGACCCTTGGGTCATGTGATTTGATACAGGGGCTGCAGAGATATGCTCATTTGAAAACAGTGACTCTATTGCAACAGTTTTTTCACTTTTAATATGAAGTAGATATTTTGGATATATTAGTACTTGGTATAGCCTCCCTTGGCCTTAAGCACTGCCTGCACTCTTCTAGGCATGCTTTTAATCAACTTCTGACACTCCTCAACTGGTATCTTCTCCCATTCCATTTGAATCCTTTCCTACAACTCATGGATTCCATTAGGAGAATGTTCATGCTCTGCCAGCCTTCTCTTGAGACAACCCCAAAGATGTTCAATGGGATTTAAGTCAGGAGACTATGCAGGCCACACCATAGTCTGAAATTCCTACTCCTCTAGCCATTTCTTCACCTTTCTGCAGGTATTCTTGGGGTCATTATCTTGCTGAAAGATGATGTCAGGAGGATGAAGACCATAATATTGCAGGGTATCTAGCAGTTCATTCTTCAAAATCTGAAAATAAAGGTCCCCATCCATCCTACCATCAATCTTGGTAGCATAGCCAACTCCCTGCCAAGTCATACACCCCCACATCATCACAGAATCTCCTCCAAACTTGACAGTTCCCTCCACCAGCCTGTTATTAAGCCTCTCACCTGGCTTTTTCCACACCCATTTGCATCCATCTGACCCAAATTGATTGATCTTGGTCTCATTAGACCATTCTATCTTCTTCCAGTCCTCCAGAGTCCAGTCCTTGTGAGCATAAGCAAAGTCCAAATGAGCCTTGTGATACTTGGTAGTGAGAAGAGGCTGTTTGCACTTGACTACAGCCTTCATGCCAGACTTTTTCAAGTGCTGGTGGACTGTATTGGGGGAGAAAGGCTTGTTGATAATATTGGTGAGGGTCTTGATCACCTGAACAGCATTCTCTGCCTTGTGAGTAGTGATGAGATGAATGGCATGGCAAACATTGGCTGGAGAAAGCTTGGATGGATGGCCTCCAGTGGACTTCTGGAGCTCAGAACACTCTTTGGAGCAGAGCCTGGATATGGAGGAGACATGGACACCAGTGGTAGAGGAAATGTGGTGAGCAGAGTGACCTGCATCAAGCATAGAGAGGATGGTATTCTTCTGAGTAATAGACAAAGATCTCATGATGATGGTGGTTGAGAATAAAGAAGTGTGTGAACTGTTTCAAACTCAGACATACTATTTATATGTGTATCTTTGTTTTTATGACCAAACAATGCCAAATATCATTTGATTTTGCTAGAATTTCATCTTTCTGACAAAAGTGAAAAAACTATTGCAATGATATTGCTGTTTTCAAATGAGCATATCTCTGCAGCCCCTGTATAAAATCACATGACCCAAGGGTTGATTTGTAGCCAGGAGTATGTACTATATTTTGTCTCACCAAGGCTAAGCGTAATTCCCATAGGTGTTTGCAGTGCGCTTCACACACTGTATCAGGGTTAGTTATTGCAATAGTTTTTGAAGTTACTGTAGGTGATAGTCAGGTAGTGAGGTGCTGATCCAAAAAAATCCTAAACAAAACACCAGACAAGCATTTTATAGTCCAGGGCATGTCCCTGGACTTCCAATAGCTATACTAAATAAGTATAAAGAGATATAGTAAGAGTCTGAGCAAAACTGGCCTTGTTGGAAGTCAATCCAAACTGAAACCAGGCTAGACCGAATGAATCCAAGCTTCGCTAATGCTCGGCCAGGTGAGACTAAGCAATAATCACTTGGATTGATAACCAGGTGGTGCACAAACAACTGGTAGTGATGAAAGACAGTAGTAAAAGTAAAGAAAACATATAACAAATGGAATAGGTCCAACATGAGTGGACCCGAATGGATCAGAACTGGTCGGTAGTCTATCAGACTAGTGGCCAAGGCATGGGAAAAATGTCAGATACCACTGTAGAGCTGCTTGGAGCTTTACATCTATGGGGGACTTAAATACTGACTGTTTACAGTCAGCAGCACATCAGTGAGCAGTCATAATGTGCACAAAATCAGTAGTGATGTGATGCCATCTGGTGCAGCGATGCTGTGGTCATGTCATAAATGTGTGATGGTGGCTGTGCCCGAGTGCAGTAGTGTGGGCTGTAAGTGTGCAATGGTGGCTATGCCTGAGTGCAATAGTATGGACCAATAACAAGATTGAATTCCTTGTTTGATGGAATCTCAGAGATTCCACCTGGGAGCCCAGCTCCAATTGCAACAATCTCGAGGTCCTAGAAAGGTACCTCAAGTTGAGTGGCATGCAAAGTGTATGCCAGTTGCCCCAAAGGGTGACTACTATGCAGAAGTGTATCAAGCCTTATAGTCTGGATGATGACTATACAAAACACAACAAAGCCAAATAACAGTAACAATTGTATATCACTGCTATCCACAACAATACAATGCAGCACAGCTTACTTACATAATATCTAACCTTTCATTAATCATTTCCTTTTGATAGTCTAATACAGTGGCTCAAATAAGTGTCCCAATATTGGGCCATTTTGGAAAGACTTGACATTTGCAAAAGAACAAAAATATATCAGCTCTGACCCTTGCAAGGTCATTAATAGCCCTAACTCCTACCCTGAAAATGAGCCCTTAGTCATGTGATTTGGCTGCCATGGCACTGAGATATAACAATTTCAAAATGACATGTCATTGGGACACTTATTTGAGCAACATTTATATTCTGTAATTTTAGTACTTTGCATGCCCTCCCTTTGCTTTTATCACTGCCTCTAGTCTCCTAGGCATGCTTTCTATTAATATTTGACATTCCTCAACCTCTATCTTGCCCCATT
>JBBPQW010000652.1:0-15025 GCA_038092695.1 Boletus rubropictus | reverse complement strand
GAGAACAAATCTGTTGCACAGAGACTACTACAGCTTGTAGGAGACAGTGGCAAAAGTGCTATACAATCAGAGAAATGAAAGCATAGGCCATTTTTTTGTATTCCTTTGTGCACTATACAGCATTACATTATATATTGAGTCTAATTCTCTGTAGGCCCTGACATAGTGCCAATCTTGGAGTCCAAGCACTTAAATAGATTGAATTAATGATCTCAGGCTGTTGGAAAGGAGAATGCAGCACTCGAGCAGCAGATTGAAATTCTTGACTGATATCACACCAATAGTAGCAATCAGATGAAAATAGCAAGGTATTTTGATACTGTCTATCCAAACCTCCATCTGAAGCAGCTGCAAGTCTCTGCATGGATTAAAGATGAAGTAAAATGGCATGTAAAGTATGAGACCAATGCAGCCTTATTTCACTTATTGAAACAAGTCTGTCAAACTCAGCATCTACAAGTGACAAGTATGCTAGATCTCTGGGTATCAAATGCCATGGCAGACAATATGCTCCTTACTAAAGAGATCCTTCACCAAAAATGGCAATTATTTGCTGACCATGCTGGCATTCTGAATAATGAACATCTTGATCTTAGTGAGAAATGGCTAAGCCAATTCAAGGCACAAAGTGGTCTCAAGGATGTTAAACAGCATGATGAGGCTGCTTCTGCATTAAAAAAATCTATCACAAAGAAGCAATTGTGTATTCAAGATATTCTTGGGGAACTTGACTATGTATGTACAGTGTGACATCTTCAATGCAGATGAAACTGGGTTGTTCTATCCATGAGCCTTTTGCTCAAATGCTCATAATCTAAATGCTGAGTAAACTACAGAATGCCTCCTGATTGTGGTCTCTCCAACAGGCAGAACTCTAGTGTCAAGGGACAAAAAAACCAGCTCACTTATCTGGTCACTACAGTACAAATGCAGATGGCTCATGAAAGCTACCTTTCCTTATAATTAGGAGATTCAATAGGCCTCACACATTCAAAAAAAGTTTGAATGGGAACTTGGCTTCAACTACCAAAGCAATGTAAAGGCCTGAATAACTTCAACACTCTATCAGAAGTGGTTTCAGGATTGGGTCCAAAAGCTCAGAAGTATGGATTAAAAGATCTTATTATTTCAAGATAAATTTTCAGGCCATGTTGTTCTGGACTTGCTTACTCATATCCAAATCATCAATTTTGAGCCTAATCTTACTAGGCATGTTTAGCCCAATAATCAAGAAATCATCTGCTGCTTCAAGGCCCATTACTGGGCCAAATTCATTCAATGCATGATTGAACTATATGAAACCAGCACTACCCTATCCAACATATATACTATTGACCAACTCTCTGCCATGAGACTCACTGATGAAGCTTGAAATAAGGTGGATACTATGACAATTTGTAACTGTTGGAAAAAGGCAAAGATTCTACCAGGCAACCTGTCTTTGTCATAATCATCTACTCATCCTACTATTCCAGTCTCATCCCTTATTCATCCAAACTCAAATACCACTGCAATAGAGGTTGATGCCCTCAACAACCCTGCATTTAGAGTAGAGGAGTGTGTCAATGAAGCCTTGGATGATCTGGAAGCAATAGGCGCCCTTAAATGTTCAAACCACATGAACATTTCAGAGCTACTTGATCCAACTATCAAGTCAAGCCATATCTTTGATGCAAGTGACAAGGATATTTATCAAGTGGTGATAGATATGGGGGCAGTGCAGGAGCTGGATAAAGGATGAGGTCAGCAGTGAAGATTCAGAATATGTTAAACCACCTCCAACATGGAAAAAAGCCCTCCAAGTGATGTTGATTGTGTGCAGGTATACCAATGAGATTAATGATCCACTTGCATGTAAGGCAGAGGTGATATTGGGTTCACTTGGGCAAATAACATGAGTTTATGAGGCAAAGAGTATAAGGGACACAAAGCTGACTAGTTATTTCACTTGTAAATAGCATGGTACTATAGACAATGAATAACATAACATTTATTCAAAATTTCATTCTCAAGAACCTGCCTCCCAGACAACACATACTCCCCCATAACACATACCTTAGGGTCACTTCCAAGGGTTATGTGTTAGGAGGGAGTCAACTATAGTATCATTCTACCATAATTCCAGTACTGTATTGAAGATATATAATTTTAAAAAGTCTAAAAAGATTTTTGACACTTTACTCATGTGACAAACTTACCTGAAAAGGACAACATATTTTTTTTCATGATAGATTGGGCCAAAAACTTGCTCAAGAATATAACAATCCTTAGGCTCATAAAATAAAAACATGCAGAATGCTTCCTTTTTCGGGAGCTTTACATGCAGTGCTGTACGACACATGCCACGTGGAAAAAAATTACATATCCAATCATGACATCGATCAGAGTGTATCCAGCAAAACAAACCCGAGTCCTGATGGAAAAACCAAGACGGCGCCAACGTGACACGGCGGAAAAAGAGGGACCGTCGTCATTGCCCAGTGCTGCGGAGAAGCTGGGGGAGGCTCATTTTGGCGTTTCTCCACCAACCGACCAAGCATTCTCTTCAAAACGCTGGCCCGCCTTCCGCGGCGTGTCGCCCCGTTTGACAAATAGATACAAGTCAGCACACGCCGCGGACCAGCAAGTTCGACTTCGAATCTCAATTCGAACATGTTCGCGTGGGGTTTAGTCGGGAAGACCCGTCCTCGTTGCACGTACTGGAAGTAGCCATCGATCCTGGAAGCGCGGTCTCCATCTCAAAAGAGCCCATTTTACTGCAAACGACAGCAACTCCCGCAGCAGGACGAGTGGAGTCAATTCAAGCTCCATCTTCTACACGCCCCCCCTTTTTTTTTCTTTAATTTCGAACGGAGGAACGTACTGAGTCACGACACCTTCCTGAAACGTTCGATTAGGATGTTCGGTGCTGCGGACACGTCTTGAAGGGCTGTCTTGCTGCGGAGACCGCAATCGAGCTAGCCTACGACTGCGGAGAAGGTTTCCATAGACGATGTTCATGCTACGCTGCCCTTTCTCGCGATTCAAACCACGGATTTAGCATGTCTGTTGTCAATGATGCAATGTGTCTTGCGTCTTATGGATGACTGCGGCTCGTACGTGCGTCACGTCATTGTTTCGCTTCTTCCAGACGCCGGACGCCACTGAACGTGAAGATGCATAGTTCGTGTGGAAGTGGACGATGGAGACAGGTTAGCACCTGGTCACCCGAGCTGTCCTCAAATGGACACAGACTAAGCCAATTATAGCAAGGTATTTAATTAGGCATGGTATATTGCAACACTGTTAATGCCACACGGACTGTAGTAATACACTATGACACAGCGTCCGCCAAAAAACGGAAAAGGGGGGTTAAGAAAGTTCAAAGGTGCCTCTTATTGAGGATCGATCGGACGTTCACACGCTCACTAAATTGCAGGTAAAGTTCTTCGTCCTCCTGGGCAACTGCAGCGGGAAGTGATGGGTGTGGGATGTAACCGTTGGCATCGTCTAGTAATGCGTAACCCTGGCGGGCATCGTCGACCACTACCTCTGTGAGGGAGTCCAGCTCCTCTTCAAAATGCTTCCAAATCGTGGCCCATCTCCGGATAGGGGTTGTTATGCCGTGCACATAGCTGGAGCACGAGCGAAGTTCTAGACGACGCAAGCTCGACTTGTGGCGAACAACGAACTCCTCGATTCCGTTGGCGGACGGGGAAGGATCGAAGACGATGTTTTCAAGAACGAGAGTCTCGAGTGCAGGATAATGAGAAGAATGAAGCTGCGTGTTGAGACTGTGATAGAGACCTTGAGGACTCCGTAAGACAAGGGATTTCAAGTGGGCGTTTGAGGCTGGAAGCAGCGAACTGACTGAACCGTTCAGGGATTTAGAGCCCGACCAGGCGCCGAGCTCCGAGTTCGCGACGATAGACATGGAGAAATGATGTAGGGGAGAGTTCGCCACGGACGAGACAAAGTCGTAACAGGCTGGCGACATTAGAACGACGTTGTTCAGCGTGAGCGAACGAATGGAGGATGACTGGAGCACGTAGTGAACTGCGTGCAAAACGACGAGCTGACGGTTGGTAAACCAAAAGGGGTGTTCGTGGATTTCTACGCCAAATTGAGAGCGGAATGAAGGCCAAAAGTTGAGGACGACATTCTTGAGGCTCTTGAAATCTGCGAGCGAACAGAAGGTCTCTGTGAGAACGTCTTCAAGTTCTGCTATCTCGAGTTCGTCACAGACGTCTGCAGACGATTGAGTTACGCAAAGGAAGCCGCTCAACGGATAACATTACCGTGAGCGCCTGCAGGGAGAAGACAAAACCGCGCGTGATCGCGTTCATCGTAGACGACCTCGCGTACGTGCGCAGCGAGAGAGGGAGAAGCAAGGATGCTTCGACATTTTTGTGCGCTTTCTATGCTATTGCGGATGTGAACCTTGCGGAACAGGTGTGGTGTGGCGAGATAATGGCAAGCAGAGTTGACGGATCGCAGCGAGAGGAGATCAGCGGTAGAGGATATGCTTTCGACGACGACACCGACGAGCTCGAATGGTAGGTCCTTCATGATGGTAGTCCAACAGCTCGACAAGAGGGAGATAGTCAAGGGGTTGTGGATGGGATCGGATTCACAGACTGGTCGAATTTATAGTCTTGGTACCTGCCTACTTATGGGTGTCGGCCGTGCGGACCTTTGTACGGATATAATGTGTCACATGGCCCGTAATTCCAGCGAGCAATGGAACCGTAATCCGGATCTGTGGTACTCCTTGAAAAGGGTGGCGTAGGTGACAAGTACCGTATGAGTGTCAACAGTGAAAAATATACCACAATAGGAAAATATTTCATTTCTTAGGCAACCCTGATTTGGGTGCAACGTAAGCGAGCAACCCTTTCCGTACGCTACAACTGAGACGAAACGAGTCCCCCTCTTCTCTTACAAGTTGAGCCACTGACGACCTGTTAAACGCGGCCCGTCAGTGGCTGAACAACACGACTCAGTCGTTGCTGCTCTCCGTGCGTGCCAGTTCCCATGTGTTGTTAGCCGCACCCCACGATTCCCCGCGGTGGCAAATCCCGCGTCCTCCTGATAGAGTTCCTCCCCCACCGATCTCGTGATGCCAAGCCAGCGCGTTCGCGGACCTGCGTCGGCTGGAGTTGTTGGCGATGAGTCACCGTCAAAGTTTCGCAGGTCCCCAATCATCGAACCTGTGTTCTCCATCACTACAGTGGGAACCTGGATTTTCGCCGATGTCTTATCTAATCACACCCTGCGACGGTCGTGCGAGCCCCTCATACGTCGTCTTCTACGTCTTGCCATGAGGCCAGTGGTTATCCGACACGCAAAGGACAGGCAGTTTCAACGCCTTCATCTCCGCGACATGGGCCGGGTTGGGTGAGCACGCTGACGCTACCGTCTAAGAGATTCATAGTCCGCTATCCGAATCCATCAGGATTCTTACGAACGCTTTGGTTTACACCAATACATCAATTACTCAAATGCTCGATTGCGCTCGCGGAGCCCCGAGGGTGTCCGACGTTTGCCACGGCTACTTGCTACATCGGACTATCGGATATGAATTATCATCGCTTGCTCTTGGGGAACATGTCTCCTTCGATCAAATCCTAGATTATGATCTATTTGCTGTTCGAGGGAAACTTGGTATACGATCCGGGCGTTGGCACCTCGACGAGTAGATGGAACCTCCAGAATGCTTGCGCGCATTCTCCATGACTATGATCCGGGATTTTTGAAACGACGGTGCCATGGAATCGATGTTGAATGTCTTCATAAGAGCTCACAGTTCACTTCTGGAATACTCACAAGTAGACATTCCTCCATTTGATTCAACCTGCAGGCTCTGACCCAGATTTTGCAAAGACATCGGCGGTGTTAGGCCAGACAATCCTCGTACGCGAGACTAAATATTCCAGGTACCCGTTCACCTAGGTTGCATCATCCGTTCTCACCACAAAGCATGTCGTAGCACCGCGGTCGTTGGAGCGTTGGCTCTCACGACAGCATGACTTCCGATCCGTTCCCACTCATTCCTCTTGCAGGGTCACCCAACGGAAACTATCTCTCGTCATGTCCTGCGATAAACTCAGGTGTCATTAATTCTATCGACTCCCTGTGCTACGAACAGCCAGTGAACAAGGCTATTATTACTTTAATTATGGATGGACGACCATGCAATCAACTCAGATTCAGTATTTCAAGGCTATACCTCTGCAACGAACGGATCACAACGCGCTTCCTCGACAACGCGCTTCTTCGACACGCTCTTGTGTAGTTCCCAAGGATGGCGTACAAACCTTGTCTCTTCTTGCCCCATACTCCTGGCGGAAATTTTCCACGACCTAACACCCTGCGTGAATGATATGATCGCTCTCGTCAATGACTGTTCAGGTATGTACAGTAGATGTATTTCAATCTTATCACTACTATGAGGTTACTTCTCAGGCACAAAACTTATTGTCTCCATGGCAACATGTACATAACATGGGAGACTGCGAGAATCACTCTCCGCATATTTTGACGCGTGCAGGCTCCAACCCTATCCCAAACTATTGTCAACTGGCACATCTGGTGATAAATCCCTTCCAGTAAGTTCTCCTTCTATGGGTCGGTTTCGTTGTTGGCGATACCCCCTTGAAGGTGTTGTGCTGTGTCTTCGACTCACTGGAAACCAGTGTTCAGCAACGTTAGCATCACACAGGAACGATATATTGTGGGTCGTACCCGCGAGTGGCCCTCAAAGATGATCAAGACGTAAGGCTCGTGCGGCTAAGGTAGCCACGCATTAAATTGCAAGCGTACCTTCATCTGACCGTGTTTGACCTGACGTCAATGATACTCACCGCATTTCACGACGTGTATGAGATGCTCATGCATTGCCGAGACACAGTGCTCCGCTGCATGGGAGACACAGGGGTGAGTGATCGGGAGGCCCAGCCAAGGGACTTCATCTGCCAAGACGCTAATGTAACGTGATCACTTGACCACTCTACCGCAAGCCAATCGAGACTTGTGATTGGAGGATCGCTAGCAGAAAGAATGTGTGTTTTACTCAAAAAAGGGAAAGCAGTAAGGTTCATTCCAATGCGCTTTTCAGGAGGCCGATGCGGTCTACTATCGTTCCTATTCGCAGAGGGCACGAAAGCCAAGTCTTCACGATGTAGGGACCGGGTTACCTACGCGTGCGAATGGGGCAATGTTTGGAGCGTATCTCGTGACCTTGAGGCACGCATGGTCATCTCACGGTATTTTCAATAATCACGTCATGTTCTCCCATCGTACAAGGACGTTTAGCCTGGTCAAAATCCGTTTAGGATTTAGGTTCTTCGCCACCGACCGGCGAGTCGCACAGCTTTAGCGGAGAGGATCGGCGAAGTGGGTCATCACTGATGACACACCCCATATATCGGCTAAGACTTCCAGCTCATTGTCGGACCATGTCATTTTGATCACTGCCTTGTGGAGATGGTAAGGGGAATCAGTGGCCACATTTTCTACACTTTCGAATGCACCGTCTCCGTTGATGGTAAGGTATGTTACTAATTGCCTCCGGACCTGGACATCTTCAAGGGCTTCCCATGCCCAAGACTGCCCTATCCTGTGATTACGAGGGAAGTCTTACCTGAACAACATCTGACCAATCAGAGACTCCATTGTCAACCATCCGAGAGCCGCCGAACATTATCCAGACCCCCCAGCCCTGAAACTGATCGTCACGTTTCGTCAGTATCAGCGGTGGAGGGAAAACGCTGCATATAGTAATCTTTTGATCGGCGTATTAGGGCCACCAAGGTGTGTGGTAGAAGGGAGGTTACGCTCGGCAACTGTTTTTGCAGAAGGTTGTGGCGACGGGGCGAAGATAGCGTACTCGTGTGGACGGGGAATTCGCCCGCATCAAGAGTTCCTCCCCCCCTCACACGCACATCCTTCCATCTCACAAGGCGACACGGAAACGCGTGTTGCAAGAATACAAACCCAAAATGAAGTCCCTCATGCTTTCACTCATATCTCGCCACCCCTCATGCCCTCATTCATATACCACCTGATGGTTGGCTAGAAGCGAAAAGCGTTTAAAATGGCACAGACAGGGAGGAATCCGTTTTCTCAGTATAAACCTCGATCGTGGATGCACCCATTCAGGTCATCCCGAGGGAAAAACTGAATGTAACAAGTCTGTGAGCAAGAAGCGTTACTGGTTCAGCGCTCTGCTTGATCTAAATGAGTAGTTCATCTGTTTTTTTTTTTTTTTGGTCCAGATACGTTGTTGGCTCAGATGGCACGACAGTAGGCCTTCCGCGCACGGAGCACGGAACTCCAGCGCCCAGACGTTGACTTCAATATTTGATGTGCATGCTCATCTCATCCATCGATGTTCTCGGGTTAGAAACATTGATGGCACATCGATGAGCGCGGGTCCCCCCCCCCTTGCATTCATTCACGAAACACATGCAGGAAAAACATTATTGTGGGACCTCGTTCTCACAGGCATCCATCATTTCTCATTTCCCAGGACGCGATAAGGCCATCATCTTCTGACGGTGTCTGCAAAACGCCGGCGGGGATCAATGTTCAATCTCGGTAACTAGGATATCTCAGAAGCATAGGATGTGATGGGAATTCCGAACCAAGTGCTGAGAACGACATGCTCTTTGCGATGCCGAGTCGAGTGAGATGTTTCGTTCGTCTAAATTCCCGCGTGGTAGCTTAAGTTGGAGCGGATCAGCCTACAGCCGAGCAGGAAAAAAATTCTCAATGCGTCGAGACGGAACAGGTGGGTTGATGTTTGGTATTTTATTTTTATTTTTCCCTCTCGGGAGTCGAAGCCATGATCTGATGTCATTGAATCGATCTTATCCCCGCGTTCTGCTCACACTTAGCAGCGAAAAAAAAAAAAAAAAAAGGGAGGTTAAGGTGAGACATTCGGTCTCAATCCACAAAAGCTTCCCAACCAACAAGCGTTGAGTTGGAGGCAAAAAAGGAAAGAAAATCTTTTTGTAATGTAGGCGGATTCACGGCGGGTTACCCACACAAAACTCGCGTTTTTTGTTTATTTTCTCATTTTATCTTTTGCGGAATTTATGGGGCTCGGAAACGATGCATCGCGGCTTGGTTGGCCCTGTGCGATGTGCAGAGAAGACGGTGGTTTTCGACTCAGTACAGCCGCCGCTACAGCCCAGGGGGGAACGCTTCATCGAATCATCTTACTTCAGAGCACTCCTAGTTTCCCTCTTCAGCGAACGTAACTCTCTCTCCCACATACACTCGTGGTGCTGCTTCATCTGTTGTGTGAAATTTGTTGTACTCCGAGGAACTCCAATGTTTGACAGTGACTCACCATTCAAGATTTCTTATTCCTCCCTCTTTGAGATTGCTCCGACCATATGCACTTGTCCTCCCTTTCCTCCACTGCTCCATCGTCGGTGCAACGTTATCTTTGCACCGCGGATGGTTCCCGACACATTGTAGCAAAGGACTCGCATCAGTATCGACATCGTGTCGTCGTCCGACAAGATGAAATAGAACACGCCCAGACGAGTGTACTGCCGCTGATCAGGAGGAGGCTGTACCACCAGCGGATAGTTTCCTTGCAATACCCCCTGTGAAAAAGTCCAACGCATCTCCGGCATTCACACACACGAAAAAATCATCGGAAGAGTGCCCGATCAACGAAGTCCAACTCTGGTGCATTACCATCGCATTATCACCCTGTTTCACCCACTGCCATCGACCGTCCTTGGACCGAATTTGAAGCGCGGTCAGAGTGGTTCCACAGGATAGTGATGTTCCCAATGTTCTGGTCACAGTCATGTGCGCGGCGTTCTGAGCCGCGACCATCGATTGAATCGGACTACCTAGTGTGCCCCATTTAGCCAGACATTGTTCGTCTTCGCGTGGATAACTAGAAAAGAATGTAGACCGCCGTTCAGCTGACGCAAGCAAGATGAGGATGAAAGATACCGACTACTTCATGAACCTCACTGGCGAGCGAGTGAGCTAGCAGAGACCCCATTTCAAATATCTAGCGCACCGGATGTTTCACTGATGGCATCATAGTTGTGGATATTGACCAAAGTGCCTTCGGGAGCGAGACTGAGCGCAAATGATCTGTGGCGTCCGACCAACTTGATTCGGTTAACGCTCAACTCACCGCAATATCGAATGCAAAACATCGAATTGGTTAAACTTGCCATTTCCTTGATTTCGGGCAGGATCGGGCTCTGGACACCACCGCTTTGTGGGTCATGGTAGACTTATAGACCGGCCACTAGGTATTTTTTTTTTTTAAATTCGAATGCCTAATGGCTTAGTTGCTCGTTGTCGTGATGCTCAATCGAACCGCGCACGTTATTGTCGATGTGCTGTATCGACGCCCGACCTTGCGAAAGCGAAACCGCGTTTGGTCCAACTTGGGTGTGAGATACCAAAAGTAATCACAAAGCGAGGGTCTCGTCTTGCCTCCGACTGGCGATGTCCGTGATTGACGACGCCGAAGAAGTCGTGGGTCAACAGTGCACCTCGGACTTGGGTCAGCCCGGTCCTTCGTGCTGTCGAACTTGGCCAGGTTGGTGATCGGAAGATATACACTGGATCCAAGGTCAGCAGCTTATGGAATTTCAGGAGGGTTTAGCACGCACAATCGGCAGTGCAGCTTGACGGCGAGTGACAGGATGCAAAACGAGATTCGGCGTACTCGAGGTCGAGGTCATATCGAGGGACCCAGTCGCTAGTAGCGACTCGTTACGATCATGATAATCACGTCTGTGGCTGAATCAGGTCCTTCATATGCGCCCACTTGGAACTCGTTGCAAGTCTACAAATGGTATAATTCTGATGGCGTCATATATTTGAACTGCTCTCTTTCCTCGCACTCCACTCTCATTTCCCAGCCGATGATGGTGGTATCACCACAGCCCCTTCAACCTACCCTTGCCCGACAACCCTTCCAGCTCGAGTGAACCGATCCCCATCCGCTTTCCTTTTCGCCACCCATCCACGAGACCTCTTGCTTCGTATGTCGAGACGTCGCCATCAAGGGTCCCGACAGTGATATGAAGAGTGTCCCGAACCTCTGCCACCAATGTCGAGACAAACTCATGCTTTTCTTGTCCTAGATCGACTTGGTTGTCGACCTCGTCGGCAAGTCCCAAGTCGTCAACTGTAAATGCCATCACCCTCTCATTCCACACAAGGTGTCCGAGAGTGAACGAGAAGAGAGGCGGTACCGGCAACCGATCGACCGAGATGCACCGTTCCCAGAGGGACGCGTCCTCAGGCAGACTGGCCTGGTGCACGATCGTAATATGCGGTTGAGGAACAACCCGCTTATCGCTGACCAGCTTTTCCCAAAACGCCTTGCCATTGTATGGGACGTCTCCCTCCAGCTCCATCCGCGGACCGATGACGGCCTCGAGATCCAACTCGGGCAATATCCCAAAGTAGCGTAGTGGTTTCGCCTTTTTCTCGCTTTTATCTGTCCTCTTCTTGGTCGTAGGCGCGTAGTTTCTCGCCGTTGCCACGGCTTCGTCGATTTTCTCCTGACTGGGTCGTTCCAAGCCAAGGATGTTGACGCATCCATCGACGGCACGGGCCACTGCCGCCTCGAGCGGCTCATCTATTTCCATCGTAATGATGGCGTCTACTTCGGACTCGGTTAGCTCTTCCGTTTGGTGGATGAATCGCCGGATGATGTCTTCATGCGACTTTCCGACCTTGTCAGCTTGTAGAGTCTGGTGTTTATCACCACGACCCAGAATACGATTTCCACACATTCGAAGTATCTTCGCCTGTGGCTGGTCCAATGCCCAATTGAGTGCGAGCAGACGCACTGGTGGATGAAATTTGACAACAGCCGCCCGCAATTCCCCTCGGTGTTGTCGCATATGGTTGTTTCTATACGAACTTTGGGAACAGACACTCGGTCAGACGAAATGAAAAACATACTTGTCGGCAATGACAACATCATGTCGTTCGAGGAGATTGACAACGTTTTTGATAAAGACGGGAGCTGATTTCTTGCCTTGCACGTCATCGCTTTGGGTGTGTCCGAACCCAAAGAGATGGACAAGTGCAACAGAGACCGACGTTTTGCCTAAGTTTTAGTGACCTCAGCGTTCCAACCACAGAGAGAGCGGGCGTGAACCCACCACAGCCTGGAACGGCGACGGGCACGATGACGGTTTTACCCCATTCCTTCACAGTTTGGTCTTTCTCCTCGAGACCAGATAGAGCCGTCTTCCCCTCCTTGCTGTCTAGCCACTGCAAAAACCGATCCCTGGTAGCTATGATTCCCTTTCCTTGCCCATACTCCCAAAAGGCGCTCCGGTTCGTTTTAATCTCATTCTTGACCCACTTGACATAAACTTGCGTCTCCTCGCGCTTCATCTTGGACTTGGGAAGTTTAGCATCATCAAGCGGACCCTTGGTGGACAAGAGCGACTTTGTGATCTCGCGCCAGTCCCGATACATCATATACGGCTCGTCGAACTTGATCTTGAAGAAGAACGAAGAACCGGTCGGATACGGCGGTCGTCGGTCGCGAGACGTGGTCGAATCGGGTTTCGGGTCAACAATCTGGGTGCGGACAACGAATCCTTCCAGCGGCTCTCCTTTCCATTTTCCCGTCTTGGCGATCTCGTCGGTGAATTTCCTCACTTTTGCGAGTGTGTCGTACACGATCGTCTTGGTGTGCAAAAAACCCCACTCTTCCGCGAATGCATCGACGACGTGCGTAGGAAGGGTGCGGAACTCTCTGCGAGTCTCGTTGATGCCGTGTAGATAAAGGCCAGACTTGTCTGGCGGATAGGGTAACACATGTTCCTCAAACTCGTCATCGCAAAGCTTTTTTTGCAACCAGAAGAAGGGCGCTGTTGTCAGCTTCACAACTCCACAACTACCTCTGAGAGGAGAGGGGGAGCTCGACTCATACCTCTGCTACTGCAGTCCAATTCTTCTCCCAGAGCGCGGCCGCGAGCTGCTCTTCCGTTTTCCCTTTCGATACAAGATATGTCTTGAGCCATCTGTGGCCAGCTTGTGAATGTGTCTCCAAGACGCCTTCTATCTCCCCGAGAGCATGTTTAGACGTGACGATCAAATGGGAGGGAGAGATGGCAGCAATGAAGATGATGCATCCATTCGACTTGACCGACAAGGTATAATCCGGACCAGTGTGCGCCTCCAAGCAAGACCACTGTATGCACGATCGGTCGACGAGGATTGGTAAAGAAAGCAATTTTATTATTTTTCGAAAACACACAC
Source organism: Boletus rubropictus (assembly GCA_038092695.1). Lineage (NCBI taxonomy): Eukaryota > Fungi > Basidiomycota > Agaricomycetes > Boletales > Boletaceae > Boletus > Boletus rubropictus. The sequence goes on along the minus strand of JBBPQW010000652.1, from coordinate 1,771 downwards.
ACGCACCTCTGTCCAAGGCACCTCCCCGATGTTGAAAAACTTGTCATACCCACGTGCGACGATCTGATATCGTGGTTGATCGCTTTTGCTCTCCTTCGTCAGCTCCTTCGTCAGCTCTCTCGTGAACAGACCCCGGGCGAGCGTCGGAAATGGCGACGGAACGTCATAGTACTTGAACTCGTTCATCTTCCAGCTCCATATCCTAACGGTGGGGTCCGATGGGGCGGGATAGACGGTCGATCGGACGAGCTTAGGCGACTTTTGGGAGACCCGATGGAGGTCAGCGACTAGTTGCGCGTCCTCGGCGTTGAAACGCGAATCGGCCATACAGTGCGTGGTGGAAGGCACCCTGTAAAGGCAAAAGGTGTCAAAGAAGACGAAGGGACGTCTTGCGAGGCATATGTACTGAAGAAAACCCAGAATGATGGGGAAATCAAAACGAGTCAGAGTTGACTTTGGATGACTCGGGTATCAGCAAAAATGGCAAATACTATGTAGCATGCCCTACATCACAGTGAGGGAAGTAAATACCTAAATTCCTGGAGCCATCAATCGCATGGCCAGTCCAATCGACTCATCCGAAGGGTCAAGATGTGTACAGCACTCGCTAGGGACAGAGACACCTGGGTACAATAATCGGCAAACCACTGCTCGCAATTCATCTGAGTGCCGCACTAAGCTACCTGGATCAATTCGTTCCATCATGTGCACCCGGGCGAAAACACAACATCCACGTAGGAAGTGTGATGGAAATGGTAGAGTTGCCCGTCTGCTCGTAATGCTGGTCTGCTGTAAGTATGACAACGCAGGCCAGAAAAAGAACGCGCACTGTCACATGGACGTTCCCGGCCGACGGCGGGGATGCATCCGATTGTTGCACCTAACATCGTGTAAGCGATCGTGATAAGGTCTGCATCACCAGAAAAAAAAAGATCATACTGCGTTCGCTGTTCTTGGATCTGCCGCACCTTGTCCGGTACTGGAAGCACCCTCGTTCGGATGGTTGGTAACACCAACGTTGGCACGCGGTTTACGCTGTAGCGTGTGATGAGCACCTGTATGCAAATCAGAGGAGTAACGAACCCTTCGCTGTCTGAATATCCCTGTGCTTGTCCGCTGAGACACGTCAGATACACCCCACCCTATCATCTATTAAGCAAGGGCACTCACCGGATTCACTTGAGCTGCTGCCATTTGTGAAGGCCTTTGTTTTGTGGCATCCACGCTGGCGGGGGGGTGAGAAGGAGTTTGATGATCGGCAGGCTGGCGCAACTTTCCAGCGCGTCGACCAAACATGCGTGAATCTGGGTCCTTGTTACTCCTCTGTAGTAATCGTTTAAACAGTGAATATCCCTGAGACGATACGGCAATATCAACATCCTTGTGGCGATGGGCAGAGAAGGTTGGGGATGGTGGCTGGAATAGCGTCAACACGAAAGCAAAGGAAAAAAATAAAGCGATGTCGAACCTCGTCAAAGTCGAAGTCAGGACCAGGCGCAGTCGATGGTCCCACCTCAACCTATGTCATCATGAGGACTTGCTTTGAGTAGGAAATGAACGAATAGATACCTCCAGCATATCCTCATCGCCGTCTTTACTCTGTGCAGGTTCTGCCTGTCATTCATACAGGATGATGTCAGCACAATTCTTTTGGTGTGGAATGACAAGCTCATACCGGATTAGAGTCGGGTGTTTCATTGTCATGGTCACCCTCTTCTTGTTTCCCTTCCTCGTCAGTGGAAACCTAGCACGATTTATCAGTGTAGGAGAT
>JBBPQW010000651.1:0-15052 GCA_038092695.1 Boletus rubropictus | reverse complement strand
CCTTGACCCTGGGTCTAGGTAATGAGTCAGCTATCTGAGTAATCGGGTAGCGGATATATCTATATAAGGTATAAATATGAGTAATAGCCCTATGCCCTGGTCTATGGGCATGAGGTCATAGATAAGAAGAAGTCCTGAAATGGAGTGACATCATAGTGATGTCATGATTAGCAATATAAAGGCTAGAATGGCCTAGAGTGTCCATAAGGTAAGGAATACGCGTGTAAGCGGATAAACTATAAGAGACAGCGAAATGAACTAGGATGGCTGTACTCCTGATAAGATAAAGAGTATCGGCAATAGCTGATATCTCTTAGACAGGGTCTAATCTAAGATAAGATAAATGAAATGGACAACTACTAGGAAACTCAAGATATGAGTGCGTCTAGCAGGAGTTATGCATAAATGGTATAGATGAAGGAATGGATGTGAGTACTGAAGGAAACCTGATAAGCAGGTGCATCTGAAGTACCGCTGGCATCTATTGTTATAGTATGCTATACAAGGAATCTCGGAAAGCAAGTGCATCTCGTAGCATAATGTAGGAAAAGGGAGTAGCGACCGTAAGGAAGCTACAATGCATAGTTCGGATTTAGGAAGTGTTGAGGTAGTCAAGAACCGGGAATTTCTGTGGTTCTGACACTGGGATGGGAGAGAAGGTAAGGTCAAAGTCTTGAAGGAACAGATGTCAATGAGCTTGGTAATGGAAGAGTTTGTGAGGATCTTGAAGGTAAGCAAGGTTCTTGTGGTTGGTGATAATAGTAATAGGAAGGCTAGTACCCTGAAGATAGTGCTTCCATTCCTGTAAGGCATGAATGACAGCATGAAAATCTTAGTTGTAGATGTCATAGTTATACTCAGTGGGAAAAAAGGTTTTTGACAGGTATGCATATGGGTGATGATCACCATTATCATTAGTCTGTATTAGCACCACTCCTGAAGCAGTGAAAGAGGCATTAGTCATAACAAAAAAGGGTTTCTGAAGGTTAGGAAGAATCAGAACAGGGGTGGAGGTGAAGGATAATTGGAGAGAGAAAAATGTGGTTTCCTATGAAGAAGATTATTCCCAAGGTTGATTTTTACAGGTTAGGATGAGAAGGGGCTGGGCCACAGAGGAGAAGTCAGGGATGAACTTGTGGTAGAAGTTGCAGAAACCTAGAAAGGATTGGACACTTTTAATGTCATAAGGGGTGTTCCAGTCTTTGATAGCATTAAGCTTGGCAGGGTCCATCTGAGCATGACCTTTGCCAATGACCATGATGAGGTATTCAACCTTGTCCTTGTCAAACTCACACTTGAAGAGTTTAAGACAGAGATAATGGTCCTGAAGGCATTGGAGAACTTGGAGGGTTCACTCATGGTGGGTAGCAAGGTCAGAGGAGTGGATCAGGAGGTCATCCATATAGATGAGGAGCCATCCTTTGGCTATCATGTCACTAAATGTGTCATTCATAAATGCTTGGAATATGGCAGGGAAGTTACAAAGATCAAAGAATATCACCATTGGTTCAAAGAGTCCTTGAACAGTGATGAAGGTGGCTTTCCATTGGTCATCTTTTTTGATATGGACATTGTTGTATCCCCATTGGACATCAAACTTAGTAAAGACAGTGGAGTTTTTCAGCTGGTCCATGAAAGTTGAGATGAGAGGGAGGGGGTAAGCATTTTTAACCATATGTGAATTTAGGTAGTAATAGTCCTAATAGGGATGTACCAAGCCATCCTTCTTTAGACCAAAAAAAAAGGGGGAAGCTTGGGGAAGCTTGGACAGGTGGATATGGCTGGTCTTTAGGTGCTCCTTGATGAACATATTACAGGCTTCAAGTTTTCTTGGGTTAAGAGGGTAGATTTTAGTGACTTTTGGGGTTAAGGTTGTGTAGAGGGTGATGGCATGATTGAAGGGGTGAGAGTGAGGGAGTTTATTGTGAGTTTGTTCTTTAAAAACTTTGGCAAATTTCTTCACCCAATCAGGCAGGGTTACTTTAGCTTTCTTCTGTTGCTGGGCAATCTTGGTGGTGATTGTTACTTTTCAGAGTAACTTTGAGGCCCAGGAGGCAAGAGGGATTCCTGATGTATGCTTTGCCTTTCTGAGCTTAATCTCAGTCACATAGTCAGGGTCAGCAGACAGGGTTTTGATCAAGTATCATTGGTCAATAGTGAGGGGATGGTCAAGGGTTGGGGTACATGCAATGGGGGAAATGGAGATATGCCCCCAGTTCCAGTCAATGGAGGGATTTACCACCTTTAACTATGGTACTCCTAAGATGACATTATATTTTCCAGATGTGATAATAAGGAATTCCAAATTTTCCAGGATTTCTTTGATAAAGAGTTGAAGGATGGTTTTATAGCAGATAAAGCCTCCTTTATTGGTGGTTCCATCAACATTAAGGACTTGGAGAGGGCAGGATAGACATACTTTAGGGAGGTTGTGTTTTTCAATGAAGATTGGACTGATATAATTCCCAGTTTCCCCATTGTTGATTAGGGCAGATGTCTCAATGATTTGTGCTCCATTAGATGATAGAGAAATTGGGATATGAATCAATTTCTTGTCTCTATTGGATACTGTCATAATTCTTTTCTTTTTCCTTTTATTTAGTAACTTCTCTCACACTTGTATTACACTTATTGTTTCCTCCTTCACATGATCATGTTTATTTCTTCAAGTTCTATTACATTCTATGGTACAACTTTATTTGACCAATAGCTTTTCTCCCTTAAGTTGTACCACTTTTATATTTCCTTCTTTGGATATGGTTTGTGCTCAGTTTCCTTCCTATATAAACCTTGCACATGTACTATAAACAGTAGACTAGATCTACTTGGTGTTTCCCTGCAAACCCCTTGTCTGACCCTTGAGTTACTCAACTAGCTCTTAACAAATCCTCTTTGAGATTAAGTTGCATCTTTGTACTTAAAATGATATGGGAGACCTAACAAGGACTTATCCAGATTCATGCTCATACCTACCCAGTTCAAGTATAACAAAAGATCTAGTCTCTTATCTTTCACAGCCCTTGTTTGCTGACAAGCTTCCATCACCATTATAATGTCCAAGAAATCAGATATCTCTTTGCCCTCCAAAGGCAAGAGCCCAGTCACTTCTCTCTTTATGAGATGATCCCCATCACCTCACTTTCTGATACTGATTCAGAATAAGGGCATGAATAAATAAACCTGGAGGAAAAACCATGGGAGCTGAAGAAGAAACTATAGGAACCCCCATGGCTATTAGCAGAATGAACTGAAGAAGATCCAAGCCATCTCTCTTCTCTCAAGATAACATCCTCAACCATCATGTCAATGACAATGAAATCCACTGAACTCAAGATTGGAGCACCTAAAGCCTTTAATGGCAATTATAACAATGTCAAACCTTTTCTTCTCTCTATCAAAGCTTACCTTCTGATCAATAAGGATGTCTATTATGATGATGATAAGAAGGTTGCCTATGTCCTCTTCTAAATGAAAGAAGGTGTCACTCTTCAATGGGCAACAAGATATTGGGCTGACTGCCTGAACAAGAAAACCCCATCTTTTGGAATATTTGCACAATTTGAAGACAAATTTAGAGAATCCTTTGAATATGCAGATATACAAGCTAATGATATTACCAAATTGGCAATACTTATAATGACTGACCCCTGAGGCAAGAAGGTGATTCCCCTTAATGAATATGTTTCCAACTTCAGAATCTATGTCTCTTGCAGCAAGATACCACAAGATACTGCATCAATTGAATTCTTTTCTTAAGAACTGAAACCTGCCTTAGTTTGCAGAATTCTCAGGATGGACACCCCTTCCACCACCATTAATGAGTGGTATAAAAAAGCCCTGTACTTCCAGGCATCATATGAATGACTCTAGGCCTTCTTAGCCCAGACCTTGACTGGCAACACTAGACACAGTTGACTGACCTCCACTTACACCTCCTGAAACAATAAGACTTGTGACCCAAATTCCATGGACATTGATCATGTGGAACTTTCCCAAAAAGAAAGGAAAGACCATATTAGATTTAGCAAGTGTTTCATCTGCCATGAACATGAAAATTTTGTCTAATATTGTCTGAACAAGAACAAGACCAACTACCCTCAGAAGAAGAAAAAGAATTCAGTAAAAGTTGCAAGGCAAGTTAAAAAGAAAGAGGAATCTTCAAAAGATTCTGGAGATAGAGCAGATGCCAAAAAAAACAATGATAAAGGCATCATGAATGTGGCCCAAATCACCACCCAATGAAAATGTCCAGGTTTTCAAAAAAGAGGCCTCAATCAACACAAGTCCCTTCCTAACCTTCTTGTGCATCTTTAATTGTAGCTGAATCAAACAAATGAGCTTTCATGTCTCTATTCAGTTCTACCTCCCCAGTCACACAAACCAAGATGTTGAAACCTCTGCTCTTATCAACAGAGGAGCTAAGATCTTATTCCTAGACTGGCACTTTATAAAGAAAAACCACCTTCTGATAGAATGACTAAAATGACCAATCAAAGTCCAGAATATCAATGCCACCAAGAACAAGAAAGGTGACATCAAGTTCAGGACAACTTTGTACTTCAAGCTTGATAGAGTTTCCCAGAAGACATGCTTTTATGTTATGCACTTTCAAAAATAAAATGTAATCCTAGAACTCCCCTGGTTGTGGTCTACTAATCCAACCATCAATTAAAAGAAGTGAATTGTCTCCATTTCCAACTTCCTCAACCTTTCCTTTGAACTCTATATATGATGCTCTTTCCTCAATAAACACACCCCCAATAAAAACCAATAAGGATACCCACCACTTATAGTGTGGATTGGGTTGAAATGAAGAAAGTCTATACCTTCTATGGATACTACCCCCATGATGACAAAGGACTATGAGATCTCTGAAGCACTTACACTGAAGAGAAGGCTTGGTTCATAAAAGTAGCCAAGTTACCATGACATTGACAAGCAAAGGACATCCATGCCTACACTAAAGCTATGCAGTTAGCTGAAGAAGCAGAAAAAAAGAAGAAGAAAACTATACTCCCTAAAGAATATCAAGACTTCAAGACAATCTTCAAAAAGGAGGCCACTGATCACTGATATGCACCTTGCATAGAATCTAGCCAAGCATCTACTCAAAGGAAAGACAAAGTCCCATAGAGTAGAGATTACATGCCAAGGGTCTCATTGGTGGTCAACCTCATACCAACAAAGAGTTTACTACAAGGTATGATTGTGTAGAACTAGCTTATAGTATAGGAAGAAAAAGGACACTATTTATACTATGTAAGATCTGCACACAGACCAAGGAATACAATAAAACCCTAAAGAAGGGTTCCATGAAAGGAAAGAAGTGTTTCTTAAAGAGATAAAACAATAAAAAGGTCTATGGAACATTCAAGAAAGAGAAGGAACATTCCATCTGAAAATATGGACATGAAAATGAGAAGTTAGCCTGAGCAAATGTACTAGGCTCATTAGGGTGACAAAGAGGAAAGAGAGTGAAATGGAAACAAATGTCCTCCAAGTAACACACTACCATAACATTACCCCATTTGTAGCTTTGAAGGACCACCTCAAAGACAACCTCCAACTGATTCTTCACCTGGATTTCAAAGTTCTGGCCCTAAAAGATTGCCCTTATTATAGATGATGACATTATTGTCAAAATCAGAGGCTGAAAAAGCTCAATGGGTATCAGGGCAAAAACTAGCAAGATGGGTTGCCAAGCCATAGTGCATGCAAGGGTGGAATGGGCAATAATGGGGAGGGTGACCAGCTGCATGGCAGTACTGGCAGGCACAATGAGGAGATCTGCCATGAGTATAGCCAGGAGCTCAGAGAAAGCAGGTGATGCATCAATATCATGGATGTTATGGTAGCATGGTATACTGAGAATATTTACTTCTTTTTCACTTACTTTCCTCTCAGTTGTCCTAATGAGCCTAGTATATCAGCTCAGGCAGATTTCTCTTTCTCATGACCCTAGTATGTTTCAGATGGGATGTTCCTTATTTGGACTTCTTGAATGTTCCCATGACTTATTAATGTTTCATCTCCTTTAGGAACACTTTCTTCCTTGCATGGAATCCTTCCTTAGGATTCCATTGTATTCCTTGGTCTGTGCATGGGCCTTCCATAATATATATAGTGTCCTCTTTCACCTTTGTATATTAAGTTAGTTCTATGCAATTCATCCTTGCTGTGAACTCTCCATTGGTGTGAGGTTGATCACCAATGAGACCTTGATGCATATTAGCTCTGCTCTATTGGACTTCATCTTGCCATTGAGTAGACACTTGGCTAGATTCTATGCAAGGAGCATATCAATGGGCAGTAGTGGATGAGATGGTTGGGTGAGTTGCAGTGAAAGCAAAGGAGGGAACAAGAAAGAGGGATGGGGAGACCAGGCAGGGTAATCAGCTCATTGATGATAATGGGATTAGAAATAGAGCCCTAAGGGGTGAATATGGCCAAGGTCTCCTGTTCTTTGATAGCTTGGTCCACAACTTCTAGACCTTTTGCATAGGCCATATCAAACTCCATGGGGGTCCCTCCAGAAGCAGTGTGAGCAGGGATGGCAGGTGGAAATGAGGGAAGCAGATTGGGCATAATGGAACAAGTAGGAACTTCTACCAGCAGCATGGGGGTGGATAATGAGTTTTTGTTGTCATAGATCCATTGGTCCACAGGGTTCAATGATTCATAGAATGGCCCAAGGATGTTGGAGAGGTGGGTGAGGGGAAGGTAATCAACAATGTAACCAAAACTGTTGGTATGAAGGAGTTCCAAGATGGTGGAGTGGATGTCTGCTAGCCCAAGTTGGATGGCAACTCCATGGAATGTTCAATCAATATCCTGGTAAGAATGCTGCAGGATAGCATCATGGTAGAGGGCATCAAGAGATGAATATGTGTGAAATAAGGTTGTCAAGCCATGTAAGGTGATATTGCTTATAAATATTGGGTCACATTCAATCAAGAGAGTCAAATGAATATTCAGAAGAATGGAAGTGTACAGCATATTATGCCTTTCTGTAGGGAGATGCATAGCATGGACATGGTAGGGGGGTAGAGAGCAAGGGGTGGGGCAGTAAGAGTGTGAGGCAGAAGATGAGGAGAAGGTGGACTAATAGACATTTTCTTGGTGGTAGAGTTGTTGATTTAGGCTTAGGGGAAGTTGGGGGGGAAGTGGCTCTTATAATCCTAGAGGATGGTCTTTGTGTTCTCCAGGTTGGCTTCTAGTTCCCATGTCAACTCTGAAATTGGCTGTCCCTTTCAGAAGATAAGGAAGTAGAAGGATCCATGGACCTTCTTGTGTTATAGGATCTTTCTGACTTTGAACTCCACCTCATCTTCATTGACATCAGGTGGGTCATATGTGAAGTTCAGGCCATGTTCCAGAGTTTCTTGATAGGATGATAAAAGTGAGGCATGGAACACATTGTAAATTTTCCATATTGGAGGGAGTCGGAGGTAATAGGTGATAGGGGAAATAACCTTATCAATTTCAAATGGGCTGTATTGCTTGGAGAGCAGCTTTTGTGATTGGTCTGGGACACAAAGGTTCTTCCCTTCTAACCATACCTTATCACCTTATTTCTAGGGGGTGAACTTGGCAGTGACACAGGATTTCATTGCCTTCTAGGCCAGTTTATGGGCTGCTAGTACTTCTTCTCAGGCCTTGTCAATATTGATGAGGCAACTATCAAGGGAATCAACAAAGAATGGTCAGAATGGAGGATAGGAACAAGATTTATAGCCCATTACAAGTAAGGACAGCATTTTCTTAGTTACTGAGTGGATGGAAGAATTGTGATGGAACTCAGTGGATGGTTGAGTTCTCTCCATTTGGTCTGTATACCATTGCAAAAGATTCATAAGTAGGTTTCAACCTTCTGGTTGACTCATTCAGTCTCTCTGTTGGTCTGTGAATGATATGCAGAGGAGAGATGGATATCATACTCAAGGATTCTGGCCAGCTCTTTGGCAAAGGTAGAGGTGAACTGCAGGCCTCTATCAGATATGGTGTGGTCATGTAGACCAAACCTAGTAAACACTTTTTCATAGAAAATTTTAGTGACTCCTTCTATGCTGATAGTTGAAGCACAAGGAGTGAGAATTACCCCCTTCATAAGCCCATGGTTGACTATGACCATAGGCATATCATAATCTTGAATGGGCAGTAGACCTATGACCAGATCAATGGAAACCTGCTGGAAAGGGCAGGTACAAGTGGAGGGAAGAGGGAAGAGTAGGGGTACTGTTAGGTGAGTGTTGACCTTGGATACCTGGCAGACTACACACCTGGAAACAAATCAACAGATGAATGCAGCTAGCCCAGGCCACCAGTAATCATGCAAGGTAAGTTTGGTGGTGTGAAAGATGCTGCCATGGCCACTGGCAGGGAAGTCATGAATGGACTGGACAATGTTATGGCAGGCAAAGAAAGGGATGTAGAGGCCCAAAGGTTGCCATTGCAATATACCCAGTCTTCAGGGTGAGAGTGACCAAAGAGGGGTTGGGAGTCTTCCATGGCCTAAAGGGCAGGTTGAATGAGGGGATTGGAGGTGATGAAGGCAGTGATCTTTTCAGTGAGGGTGAGGTCAAGATTTTGTATGAAGATATGATCAGGGAGGAGGGTGATAGCCTGGTTGTTGAAGGAAGTGTCAACATAATCATGGCAAGACAGCACATCAGTGAGGCCCATAGTGGTGCCAGATACCAGAGAGAAGGTGAGGTCAAAGTCTTGAAGAAATAAATGCCAGCAAGCTTGGTGGCAGGAAAGTTTGCAAGGGTCACAAAAGTATGCCAAGTTCTTGTGGTCAGTAATAATCATAATGGGGAGTCCAGTTCCCTGGAGGTAATGTTTCCATTCATGGAGAGCATGGAGGACAGTGAGTAGCTTGCAGTTATAGATGTCATAATTATGTTCTGCAGGGGAGAACATCTTAGAGAGATAAGCACAGGGGTGATGATCACTATTGTCATCTGCTTGCATCAGCACTGCTCCAGATGCAGTGAGAGAGGTGTTAGTTATAACAAAGAAAGGTTTTTGTAGATCCAGAAGGGTGAGAATGGGGGCTGAAGTAAAGGCAGATTGGAGATGATGAAAGGTGGAGTTTTGAATGGAAGCCCATTCCCAGGGCTGGTTTTTGTGAGTAAGAATGAGAAGAGGCTGGGTAACTGAGGAGAAGTCAGGGATAACATTTTCAGTAGAAGTTGTAGAAGCCCAAGAAGAAGTGGACACCCTTGACATTGGTAGGGGGAGCCCAATCCTTGATCACACATAACTTTGCAGGGTCCATCTGAGCACATCCTTTACCAACCACCATGTCAAGGTATTTGACTTCTTTCTTGTTGAATTCACACTTGGAGAGCTTAAGGCAGAGATGGTGGTTCTAGAGGTGTTGGAGGACACACAAGGTTTGTTTATGGTGGGTAGTGAGGTCTGCAGAGTGGATGAGAAGGTCATCCATATGAATAAGCAGCCACTCTTTGGCTATTATGTCACTAAAGGTATCATTCACGAATGCTTGAAAGGTTACAGGGGAGTTGCAAAGGCTGAAAAACATCACCATAGATTCAAACAGTTCTTGGGAAGTAATGAAGGTGGCCTTCCATTGGTCTCCTTTTTTGATGCAGATGTTGTTGTATCCCTATCAGAAATTGAACTTGGTAAACATAGTGGAGTCTTTCAGTTGATCCATTAAGATTGAGATAAGGAGTAAGGAATAAGTGTTTTTGACTGTGTGTGAGTTGAGATACCTATAGTCCTGGCAGGGTCAAACTGATTCATTCTTCTTTGGGATGAAAAAGAAGGGGAGAGCCTGTGGTGACTTGGAAGGGTGGATTCATCTAGTCTTCAGGTGTTCCTCAATGAACACATGGCATGCATTAACTTTCTTGGGGTTAAGAGGGTACACCTTGGTGACTTTAGGGATGAAAAAGGAGTGGAGGGCAATGATGTGGTCAAATGGTTGGGATGGTGGGAGTTGGTTGTGGATTTGTTCTTCAAATACTCAGGCAAACTTCTTTGCCCTATTTAGTAGTGTCACTTTTGCCTTCTTCTGTTGTTGGGTGATTTTTGTAACAATGGTTACCTTTTTGAGCAGTTTCAAGGCCCATGGGGCAAAGGGGACTCCTAAGGCTTTTTTTGCCTTCCTCAGTCTGATCTTGGTTTCATAGATGGGGTCAACTGAAAGAGTTTTGACCAAATATCATTGATCATCAATAAGAGGGTGGTCATGAGTGGGGGTGTAGGCAGCAGGTGTGATAGAAACATGTCCCTGGTTCCAATTATTGATGGAGGGGTTTACTACCTTCAACCAAGGCATTTCTAAGATAAAATTGTCTTTTCCAGAAGTGATGATGAGGAATTCTTGTTCTTCAAGGATGTCATCAATTAAGAGTTGGAGGATAGTTTTATAATGAATGAACTCTTCATTTTGTAGGGTTCCATCAATGTTTAAGGCTCTGAGGGGTCAGGGTAGGCAAACTGTCAGCAGGTCATGTTCTTTGACAAAATTCAGGTGGAAAAAATTACTAGTGGCCCCACTATCAATTAGGGCAGTTGCTTCAATGATTTGGGCTCCATCAGGCAATAGAGAGACAGGAATGTGGATTGATTTCTTATCTCTATTTGATACAATTATAAGAGCCAGGTGTATAGGAGAAGAAGACATTGGCACTTCCCTCCTCTTTAAAAATCCTTTTTATAGAGCCTTGCTGCTGTCAGTGGCTCTTGCTCACCATTTTCAAAACATGCCTTGAGTGCTTGAAGGATTTTGTTAGCATCAATCTTATTCTCCTTATGGTGATGAACATATTTCACCAGCTCCAATGGTTGGGTGACTGGGGTGGGGGTGACAGGTATTATGGGTGCTGCTCTGGCCTGCTCTGGATTTTATGGTGAATAAGGAGGCAGGGTAGAAGTTGAATTGGTGTTGGGACAGGGATGGTTCTGAGTCAAGCAATCCTTCCTATGACAAATGAAACACAGATCTTTTCTCATGTATTTCATGCATTGTACTGGTGTAAGTTATACCATGTCAATATCCATGGCATTTGGATCATGGCCCTGACTAGATGTGAAGGAGAACCTGCCTTGGCATAACTCCTTAATCCTTTGTTGCTGCCCATGGAACCTACTAGCAGCAGAAATCCATCCCTCCAAGGTGAGGGGAATTTCTCCCATGGACAAGACCATTTTAGTAAGCTTCAGGTCAAGTCCTCTGGCAAACTGATCAATTAGTGTGTTCTGATTAACAGTCCTTGCTTGTGATGCAGCCAGCTAGAATTCTGATACATAGTTGCAGAAACCATCTTTACTTGTTTCCTGTCACAGTCCTCTTATCTTTCTACAGGCACTCATCTCAAGATCAAACAGGAAGAACATTCTTTGGAAATTCTCAACTAACTTGTTGAATGTCTTCTCTCATGTTGAAATGTCATTATTCTGGATCTTGATGTACCAATGTTCCATGAATGGAATGTCCTGACCTTTACTGATCTTATTAATTGTCACCAAGACCCAGTCCTTCAGGTCATAAAGGTCCTTGTTCATCATAAAATAGGCTTTCATGGCCATAATCCATCCAGTGACATCCTTCAACTCACTGGAAAAGTTGTCAGGTAGGCCTGCTTTCAACTTGTTCTTCCTTTCTGTGGAAGACATATTACACTCTGGAGGTGGGGAGGTGGGCACAGATGGAAAAGCTCTTTGTCAGAGGGTGGGTTGACAGGGATGGGAGATGGGGGTCATTCTTCTTTTTTGGGTGGCAGTGGAGTTGGGGATAGAGTTCTTGAGGGGGCATGGATGCTGCACTTTGGGGTGGAAATTGTGGATGACAGGTTGACTCCTTAATAGAAAAACAGGTTATTGAGAAGCTAGTTCTTTTGATATGCACCTTGCATAGAATCTAGCCAAGCATCTACTCAAAGGCAAGGCAAAGTCCTATAGAGTAGAGATTATGCACCAAAGGTCTCATTGGTGGTCAAGCTCACACCAACAGAGAGTTTACTGCAAGGTATGATTGCATAGAATTAGCTTATAGTACAGAAAGAGAAGGACACTATTTATACTATGTAAGATCCACATACAGACCAACGAATACAATGGAATCCTGAAGAAGGATTCCATGAAAGGAAAGAAGTTTTTCTTAAAAAGATGAAACAATGAAAAGGTCTATGGAACATTTGAGAAAGAGAAGGAATGTTCCATCTGAAACTACAGATGTGAAAATGAGAAGTTAGCCTAAGCAAACATACTAGGCTCATTAGGATGACCAAGAGGAAAGAAAGTGAAATGGAAACAAATGTCCTCCAAATAATACACTACCATAACAATCAAATCCCTCCTTCATGACCCTATGACCATGTGATCAATCTGGACAACTCTTTTGTTCCAAAGGTCACCAATATTTATCCCCTTGCCCTAGCAAAACAAAAAACAACAGAGGACTTTATTGAAGAAAACCTTTGAACAGGCAATATCCACCCTTCAAAGTCACCCCAAGCATCTCCCTTCTTCTTTGTTAAGAAGAAAGATGGCAGTCTGCATCCCTACCAAGATTACTGCTACATTGAGCAACAAAAGTGTTGCAGTGTTTGATATATTTGCATTGCACATGATATACAAAGCTAGGGTGTGGGAATCTTGCTTAGCATTAGTGGGATAGAATATAGTAGACACTATTGGCTTGCTATAGCCCCTTTTTTCATGTGATTTGGTTCAAAGAGTATGGAGATATGGCCATTCTAAGTTGGTTATGTTATTGCAACAGTTTTGTTGCTGATATCAAGGATATCATAAACTAGTATGAAGTATAGCCTCCTTTGGCCTTAAGCACCTCCTAAACCCTTCTAGGCATGCTTTAAATCAACATTTGACACTCTGAAACCTCTATCTTCTTTCATTCCACTTGAACTCTTTCCCAAAGTTCAGTTATCCCCTTTGTTGACTCTGGATACTCTGCCAGTCTTCTTTTAAGAAGAAACCACAGATGCTCTATGGGATTAAGGTCTGGAGACTGAGCTGGCCATACCATCACCTCAAACCCATGCTCAGAAAACCACTTCTTGGCCCTTTTTGCAAGATCTGTAATAGTAAAGGGTATTATTCCAATTTCAATGGCATGAGCTATGGAGTTATCTCAAAGTGTGACTCGATATGGAGGTCTGAGCAGCTGGAATGTTCAAAACCAGGATCAGTGTAAAATGATATGCAATTTTGCTCCAAAGTCAATGATCAGAATGTTGCTTCCACTGATACTTTGTTCAAATGATAAATAGGCATGAATGCACTGAATTAGAGGTTCAGATAAATTTTCACAAGTTATGTTTGCTGAATATGGGGGGTCCAGAGCCTTTTCCATTATATTTGCCTTTTTCTTTCCTCTCTCCTTCCTAAATGCTCTATTTCTTAAGTTTGCAACCCATTTTTTGTAGGTTTTGCAATTAATGGAGTTGTGTGTGGTGGATAAGTAATTTTTGCACCACATGGAGGTGTGTGGAGGTTGGATTGAAGGCCTATTGACTTTGGAGACTTTCATCACAGATGTCAAATGTCCAAAAGGGTAAAGGCAAGCATCCTTAGTGATAATTCAAGTTTCTACCAGATCAAAATGTCACATTAGGCAAGTGTGTGCACAGTCTCCATTGGCCACCATCACTTGTTTTATTAGCTGAGTATATCATATCATCTACATTTCTGTGGCCTTCACTTCATCTGTCTTGCATATGGACACCTTTTCACAACCTTTATTTCTTCCCTTTTCCTTTTATGGTTGAGTACTTATAGTCATGATATATATAATCAGTAACTCAATGACTGCTTACCTCAGTCCATTTTCCCCATGCATGATTGAGGTAAGCCTTTCTTTATCACAGTGATCCTAGTTATACTTACTCCATATGTTGTATCTATTTAGGTGAATATAGTTTAGTCCATTTGCCCTGTAAATGACTAAGTGTCTATTTATGTCAGGCGAGCTCACACAAACTGTGAAGCCCCAAGGAACTGAATTCCAAACGTGAGAAGACTACAAGATACTCGACTGACTACTTATATACTATAGGGTTGTGCACACAGACCACTTTAGGGGAGGCATGGAATGTTGTGGAATGTTCTATGGTAAAGGGTGAGATTAGATAGTGGCTGTGCGATAAGATAAGATAAGATCTGGGAAAAGGAAAGAAATGTAATAGTCTTTTTTACGGTTCTGACATTACCCCCTTCTTAGGGCTGTCGCTCCGAGACAGCGGGGATATCGAAGAGGTGAGAGGGGAGGCGTGTGAGAGAGGCGGCAAAGGATTTGAAGGCCGGGTTTTCGAAGAGGGGAGTTCCTTTTGCGCAGGAGGGACAGTCGCAAGACTCAGCAGTTTGAGTTCAAACGGAGGAGGGATTCTTTCTCCAGAAATCTTGGAGAGCCTTTTTGGCGTGAGTAAGGTTCTCCTTCGGTTCCCAAGTGCGATCCTCGCGAGGATATCCTTTCCATTGGTTGAGGTATTCGACTTTTCCTCGGCGTGCTCGTGAGTCAACAATGAACTCAACTTCGTATTCCGGTTGTTGTTCGACAACGACGGGTGGCGGAGGAGTAGGTTTTTGTTGGGAGGGGTATGTCGGTTCATTATAAGTCCATAAGTGGGACTCGTGGAAGACAGGGTGGATACCACGCCAGGTGGGGGGTAGTTTGAGTTTATACGCTGCAGGGCCGATCTTTTCGATGACTTCGAAGGGGCCGTAGCGTTTATCCTCTAGTTTCCTGGTGGGTCTGTCGGATTTAATGTTTTTCCCGTCAACCAAAACCTTATCTCCTTTCTTGTACTCTACTCTGGTTCGGGACGTGCGGTCGTAATACTTTTTCATCTGTTCCGCCGCTTTTTCCAGAGATTCCTTTGCCTGCCGTTGGGACTCTTTCATCCGTTCGGCGAATTCCTTTGCTTCCTCGCTCCGGACGTTTCGTGCACCGTCAATGTTTACCAGGGGTTGTTGTCCGTAGTTGAGTAAAAACGGGGACGTCCTAGTAGAACTGCTGGTCTTCTGGTTGTGTGCGAATTCTGCTAACGCTAACCAGTCA
>JBBPQW010000650.1:0-15056 GCA_038092695.1 Boletus rubropictus | reverse complement strand
GGCTATTAATGACCCTGCAAGGGTCAGAGCTGATATATTTTGGTTCTTTTGCAAATGTCAAGTCTTTCCAAAATGGCCCAATATTGGGACACTTATTTGAGCCACTGTATGATATTGCTACACTTTTGTACACTTTATTATTACACTTTGTGTACATTCTTTCACTATACTTTTTGTACACTTCTTTGCTATACTTTGAGTACATATTCTGACTACACTTTCTGACTCAAACATGAAGTTCGAAAGTGTGCCAAAAGCACATTAAAAGTGCAACCAAAAAGTGTACCAAAAGTATACACAAGATATAATCAGAAAGTGTACCAAAAATGTGTACCAAAGTGTAGTCAATAGACCATTACCTTGAAAAAGTGTAGCATTAGCAAAGTTGACTACCAAGTGTACCAAAAATGCGTACAAAAGTGTAGTCAATAGACCATTACCTTGAAAAAGTGTAGCATTAGCAAAGTTGACTACCAAATGTACCAAAAATGCGTACCAAAGTTTACCAAAGTGTAGTCAATAGCCCATTGATTAATTGACCTTAAAAAAGTGTAGTATTAGCTAAGTCGACTACCAAGTGTAGTTGTTGCACTCACCCCATATGTATGGCCCAGCCATTTGTTTGGTTGCATTTGCTGTGGTGCACAAGAGGCGTGAGTTTTGGTGTCCACTACATTGCAGTTTTCCCGAAGGGTCAAATTGACCCTTAGCAGCAGCAAGGTCAAGGAAGGGATTGGCTGTCATTCAGCAGGGAAATTCTGAACAATGCCACACTTTTTATAAGGAATTGTATCAAGGTGAACCTCACTGCCACAGTCAAAATGTATATCATGGCATGTAGCTAGCTACCCCCATGAATTACCACAACCCTATATTGGTTTTATAGCATGCATTTTATCTTGTAAGCCAGCAGAATAACATATGACTGCTAAAGGTCAGGTTGAGGTCAGGCTGCAGGTACAGTTAATAAATTACAGTTACAACTATGTGGTCGTGTGAATCACCAATCATGCTCCAGACAAATGAGTGATGTAGCAATGTTGATGCTATTCCCCTGGCATTGTGATGTGCCATTATTAAGCATAATTACACCAGGATGATTGAAGGTAGAGCCTATTGTCAGTTCATTGTTGGTTGTGCCCTGCATCAAGTACATTGTCTATGCCAGGATGAGGCTCATATGACAGAAACTACTTGAGGACATTGTAGCAATATGGAATATGGCGATTGAGCATGGATAAATGCATCACATAACCATATATTGCCAACTGAGTATTGTGTATGAGTCTACTAGGACTAATCTAGCATGAAAAATGTGCAATGGGTAGAGTAAATGAAACAAAAACTATTTTCTACCATTATAAATGGCTATTTGCCACAGAACAGTGACCTTGTTGAATGCAGGAACAGGAGAGCTTGAGAGAGTACCTGGGTATATCCTCAGGTCACTTTGAAGGCACTAGGTGAAAAATCTTCAAAAACTAAGCTTCAATGAGTTCAAGCTGGAGTCAGACCATCACATACATCTCTAAGTATTTGGCATGAGCTGTGAGAGTATCTTCTGCTTGAGCCCGTGCTTCAACCCAGAGCTTACAAAAGACATGATCTACATATTCCCAGAAGTTAGCATGGGTCCAGATCCTACTCTTCAGTCCATCTTCACTATTTTCATCAGCCTTTGTAGGTGAATGAGCACAAGCATGGGACTCTTCTAAAATAGTATTGAATCCTGTGAGTAAGTCATGCTAGAATCAACAGCTCAGTCATACCATTGAATGCAACAGAATCTGAAGGAATAAAACGTAATCATGTGAAGAAAGAAATGATAAGTGATACAAGTGTGAGATAAGTTGCTAAATAAAGGAGAATGAATGAATTGTAACATTACCCTCCATTTAGCATGGAAGGTCACCAGAACTACCATCTGTTGTAGCCATTATTTAATTTTTACTTTTCTGATCATGTGACCATGTGAATATCATGTGACCAGGTATAGACTTTATAACATCACACCTCATGGTAACCTCATGTATTTAATCTCCATATACTTTGCTTCTTTTCTCACACTGCCTCATTAATCTCTATTACCTCATATATACTTGTATAGTAATTACTCCCATGCACAGCTTGGTCTGTGTGTGGTTGCCTACAATATATAAGGTGAGTGCCCTTCGCTGGTATTCCCAGCTTTGGTCACTTGTCATTGGGACTTGCAATTCTTGTGGCTTGACTTGAATTGTCTGATTACTCTTTTATTCTTTGCTTGCCAGTAGCTGGTGTATGCTGCAACAGACTTGGCTGGTGCTGTTTCCTTAGGATTGCAACACTTGACCAAAGCTTGATATACTACCTATGCCCAGGGTTAAGGAATGAGAGGATTTGGAACACTTGACGTCCTAGGGCAAACCACCCAAATAGGTTGACACATGACTGCTTGTCATTGAAAAGAGTAGCTTGTTGGCACATGCTTGGCCCCTTACTCGAGCTAGTGCTGCTGAAGCATTTAGGGATAGATGATATATTTGGTTCCCTCTGCTGTAGATCCTGGGGTTATGGTCTATTGAGAAGCACCTGTTAAGTGCTGTATAACACTAGCAAGTGTAGTTGCCATCATGTTTAAAGGGGTTACATTAAATCTTTCTTTGTGGACACCTCTACTCTGCAAGTGGTGAGAAGAAGATTTGTTCGAGCACATGAGTCTCTATCTGCCTCAGAAGACACTATTTTGTCCTCTCTGCTGAAAAAGCAAAGCTACAGAAGGTACTACCTGCACAACAAGAAATACTACCTCCAATCTTTTGTTTACCAAGTCCCCAGAGTGTGGTTAAGAGATATTGCACAGTAAGGATAAGGTGGCAGAAGATGAGTTAATGCAGCTGTTTGGCTCTTTATAAGCATCTTCTCAATCCTGATCACCCTTCTCCACTCAACCAATAATGTCAACTGACAAGGAGATGAAGGAACTCCTAGAAGCATTCCTTCATAACAAGGCGCATGAAAGCACATCAATTTCCAAGAAAGTAGCTGACCCAGGTGACTGGGAAGGTGAACAGAGCAAATACCATAATTGGATTGCTTTGATGAAGATCTGGATCTCCCTCCAGAAATGGAAGTCTGACAAACTCAGGACAGTTGCTGTTCTATTCCACATAAAGGGTAAAGTTGTGGCCTTCACACAACTCTGTCTTGAGGAGTACTATGATAATGAAAAAAGGGAATCTTGGAATGCAAACAGTGTGATCATCCCCAGATCAAGACAAGGAGATGCAGCTTGGCTGAACTGGAGAGGACTCCAAGACATCATCAAGGAGTTTTTCCAAATTGATGTACTTGTGCATGAAAGCTCATGAGCATTACAAGCTCTTAAGCAAAACAATGCACAAATTGATGCTTTTCTCTAGCATTTTGAAATTCTAAGTCAGGAGGCAGAAGTTGAGGAACAACATCAGATTGATCTCCTCAAAAAGACTGTGGACCTTCAAGTTTATACTCAGGTTCACATGGTGTGGCCAGGTCAGGAAGATAGCCTGATCAACTTGGTCAACATCTATTAGTGAGTAGGCTGAAGTTTTGAATCAGTGGCCATAGAATGTAGCATCAATTTTGGACATGAGCTGCCTAATGCACAACAGGTTCATGGGTACCCCAATGCCCAAATAACCCAGGCCTTCAGTTTATGCTGACAGGTACTCAGCCAGGCTGAGAAGTGCCTATGCAGGTTGACGTGGTTACTGCACTGCAGGAAAAATGGACTTGTTATGGCTATGGGAAGCTGGGACATTTGAAGTGGGACTGTCCCCAAAACCCCAACAGGAGGCATTGCCCTGATCAGGTGCAACAAGGCAAAGTCCAGGCTGGGGCTTCAAGAATGCAGTCAGTTTGGGTCTTCAACGAGGACTTGAACTAGTATAAAGAAGTCTGGGAAGTGGTTTCTCCTGAGGCACAAGCCTCTAGTCAGCAACAAGTGGGCAAATCTGAGGCATTGCCCAGTGCCTTGGTCCACACTGCATATATGGGGGAAAAAGCCAGGGCCTACTGGCTAGATGTGTTCATGTCCAAAGCAAAGGCCAAGGCTGTGGAGGCTTTAAAAGGAAGCAACTAGGTGACAGTAGGGTGTCACTTAGTAAGCTGGACAAAAATAAGAAAAAAGTAGAAAAAGAGAAAAAGGAAAAAATAGTTTTTGATTGGTTACTCAGATTTGACACTTCATTATAATCTTGTTTTTCGGTACTTGTAAATCAGGACTGCATTGATAGCAGTGAGTCAGTTATTAGTAGTTCTGTTCCTTATACAGCATCAGTTTTGCATCCAAATGGAGCCAGTAAGATGCCAATGACAGGTAGCAGATCAAAGTTGGAGACAGAATGGGTTTCAGCGCATCATTCCAAATTGGAGTGTGATCTTATGGGTGAAAGCCATGTAGGCCAGCCTGAGGAGGAGCGTTCCTTTGGGTCAATTATAGACCCACTGCCCAAACTGCATAATGGAGGTCTGGCCAACAGGAATGGTATGGGGCCACCTCAGGCAGACGAGAAAACCCAGGAGGAATTTTCTTTGGTGCCATGTACAAAACAGGACTTTTCAATAGTTATGATTAGCCAGGTGCTGACTAAATTAAAAGGCAGTTCATAGTCAGCTAGGGGATCTCTTTGGAGCTTGGCACCTGACTCTAAACATAGTGTGCTCAATTCCTTGATTATTAAGCCTTTCTCATCTTTTCTTAATATTAACAAAATCCCTACAGGTTTGACATTGGCTCACAATAGAGGTTTTACTGTAAACGTCTTGATGACATATCAAAGTGACACAATGGAGCATACAAGGTCTATTTGCACACTCATCGACTCTGGAGCCATTAACACATTTGTAAATAAGTGGTGGTGCGATTCACACTGCATTAAGTTAATACAACTCAACAAACCAGTCTCAGTATACAATGCCGATGGATCAGAAGGTTCTGCTGGAAAAGTATTCCACAAGATAGAAGTATTTATTGGCATCAAGGGCCATTATAAAAAGATCAATGTGTTTGTGATTGAGCTTGGCTCTCATGATATGATGATCAGTTATAATTGATTGGCAAGGCACAATCTCCAGATCAACTGGGTTAAAAAAGAGATTAAGTTTAACCATTGTACACCCAAGTGTGGCATCATCAACAATGCCTTGAACAACACTATTTATGTCAATGAAATAGAAGCTGAAGTGGCTGAAAAAGTGCCTGCAGCATATCATAACTATTTAAATGTCTTCTCCAAGCAAGAGTCTAACTGAATGCCATCGTGAAAGCCTTGGGATCACTTGATAGATCTTAAGCCAGACTTTGTCCCTAAGAAAGGCAGAATTATTCCATTATCTGATATGGAATTAGAAAAAGTACATACATTTATTGAAAAAGAGATAAAGAAAGGATATTTGAAGCCTAGTAAGTCACCTCAAACTGTCAGAACCATTCTTTTCATTCATTTGATACTTGTACTATATGGTTTCACTCCCTTTATCTTATCTTATCATACAACCACTAGGGCTTATCTAAAGATCTTATCAGAATGTTCCAGCATATTCCATGCTGGCCCTAAGCTGGTCTGTGTGCATAGTCCTGTAGTATATAAGTAGCCAGTAGTGTACATTGTACCTCTTTTCCTCATGTTTGGTATTCATCATTTTAGGCCATTCTCACTTTGAGGGTGTGATCCTGATATAATACCAAATGTATCTTTTCTCTTCACTACTCGTCGTTCTTCATGGTGACCAGCTTATCATCTTAGCTTTTCACACTATCACTTTGAGAGTGAGTCAAGCCCTCAGCTCCTCCTCACAACCCTAGAGTGCGACGTTGCACTTGCAGCACCCTCTCAAGTCCATATCTTCGCCTAGCCACGCTACTTAAGCAGCGAGCTAGTTTCCTTCTGCGCTGTCAAGCCGATCATGCTCAAACCCTCAACCTTGCCTATCCTGCTTCCTTCAAGTGGAGATAGTACCTCTAGCCATTAGGCTTTTATCTTAAGTCTCTCCTTTGGTCTTTGCCATCTTCCGACCAAGTGCACTTCGCACAAAGTCAAATCCCACCTTCCAGGTAGCATTCCTCTTCGGATAACCTACCTGCGTCGACCATCACATACAGCGGTCAGAGCTCATACACTTGATGTACAACAGTGAACCACCGATATCTGGTTGAGATAGTCATTGCCACCATTTGCACAGCGTGCCCTTGACTAGAGACTGTGCCTACCCGCACCGCGGTTGCTAGCCCTCGCATCATGACTAGCCGCATTACCTAGCGTTATTGGGTAGTTCTACACCAGCTTAGACTGTCTCCTGAGTCTTCTCAGTTCTGGTCTATAAGAACTGTGTTCCGTGGACGCCCTCTACTCCTCAAATGGTGAAAAGAAGCTTCGAGGAGTCCATCAACAAAGACAGAGTTTCTCTCCCTATATTCCCACTTTCGATCCTGACCTAGAGGAGTCATACAAAGACTCTAGGTGCTCAGATATCACGCCCCCTCTTATCGCATTCGGTCTTGAGTCACTGGAAGTCACATTCATAAGAACCTTTGATGCTTGGATATAGCAATCCCATTCTTCTTTAGCCTTGACACAGCAGCCTAACCGTCTGCTAAAACAAAATGGTTATTTGTATCCTCCCCTCCGGCCGAAGGGTAACCAACGGCATCCACTCCACGATGGACGAGACATCCATCAACACTGCAGTACTTAGGTACCAGAATCCTGACTTCCAGCGCTCTCGCAGGTGTGCTCACAAAGAGGCCTGTGCATCCATCGCCCATGATACCTGGGACGATGATGAAGAGGACGAAGATATCCCACTCTCGTCCAACACTTTTGTAGCAGCAGTTAGCACTACCAACTCCGATGCTGATGATGAAGAGTCAACATCATCTAGCAAAAATTTTACAACAGCGCTATCAGGCACTTCCTCCTATGTTCCCAAAACCACGGTACCTGAGACTGGCATATATGAGGCAACCATAATGCTTTCTTTAAGCAAAATGGCTGCACTCTTTGCCTCCAGTACCAAATATGAACAAACTCCTGAACCCACCCAGGTGGAAGATGAGAATTCTGACAAGAGCGAAATGTCTTCATACATTACTCGGGTTCTCGACACCCCAGTGAAGATCTCCACTGCCCAGGATTGGCAGTACCCCCAACAATCCCAACACCAAAGGGTTGTCATCAGGCCGCCTGCTGCTGAGCGCAGAGCGCCGACAAAACCCAAGGCCAAGAAGGAGAACACTGTCTCCTCCACCTCGTCCGAGTATAAGGGACCTCAAGTAGAGTGTGCAAAATGCGGTGAACAGTGGCCATGTAGGAACCACACAAAAAAGCCTACAAAAGTAATTATCACTCCAGTAATAACTAGTACAAGTGCAAATAGATATAGTGCCTTGACAGTACAGGAGTGCGATGACCCGATCAGCATACCTCACATTGAGTATGAATCGGGCAAGATGGTGGTTATTTGCTCCACCAAAAAGAAAAGCCAAGAAAAGTCTACTCCAGAGTACAAGGAGGTAGATGATGCCATAGGGATTCCAAGAGTGGAGTTTCCCTCAGGCAAAACAGTGGTCGTTTGTGCCACTCAAAAGAAAGATGACAAGTCATCCGCCTCTGAGACTAGTGAGGCCAAGGAATACCCAAGGATAGAATATTCTTTGGGTAAAACTGTAGTCATTCATTCAAAAAAGACAAAGGTTGTTGAGGAACAACTGAAGAAAATCCTCAAAAGGGATTGGAATCTCCCAAGCTCCACCGCAGAGGAGGCAGTTGGCAAAGCAAAAGAGAGTGGTTTTCTAGAGGTGGTCCGAGATGACTGGACGATTCCACTTCCATTGCGAGGATCCCCAGGTGTGGCTGGGTTAAATCTGTATGCTGTGGAAGAAGTGACAGTCCCTGCCCATGGACAGGCCTTGATTTCCACAAAGACTCATGTGAGTGTTGAACCAGGCCACTACGGCCGTATCACTCCATGTTCCGGTCTGGCAGTCAAAAATTTGATAGCCATCAGAGCTGGTGTCATAGACTCAGACTACAGGGGGGAGATAAAGATTCTCCTGTTCAATCATTCGGATAAAGACTTTAAGGTCAATGCTAAGGACCGAGTCACCCAACTCATCATTGAGAAGATTCAAAGACCCAATGTAATGGAAGTTAGCTGGTTTGAAGATTCAACCGAGCGAGATAACAAGGGCTTTGGAAGTACAGGCATCCGAAAATGTAGACACCAATCCTGGCTCAACACGATAGACCCCTGGTTGATAAGGTGGATCAGACAACAGGCGCTAGGTACAGACCAAAAACGCATGCTTGAACATCTCCAGTCTTTTGTACATGATGAACGAAAATCAGAAGTCAATAGGGATCTACTCACACATCTCCAAAATATGACGGAGGAGGAGTCATGCTGGGTTCTCCATGACCTACAAAAGAAACTGCGGTTTAAAAAGGCATCTGAACAACGAAAGAGACCTCGTAATAGCTTAGAATTACCCGCCAGTATAAAGTTAGACAATGGCAGTGAAATACAAGCACAGGTCTTAGTTGATTCAGGATGCACCGGATCGTCTGTCGATGCTAAGTTCATCAAAGAAAAGGGATTGTTGACCACCAAACTCCCATGTCCCATTTGAGTATACAATACCAATGGATCCTTAAATGAAGGAGGGAATATCACCGAATTCGCCATAGTAGAGCTTAAAATCGCAAATCATAGTAAAAGAATCGCTCTGGCGGTGACAAATTTGACAGCAACCCTGATCTTCCTCAGATATGATTGGTTGCACCTACACAATCCAAAAATAGACTGGCCAACTGGACGTATTGAGTTCAGGTGTGAAAACAATCACATGCCTGCTCTTGAGGAAGCCGACAATGACAATGACGAGATAGAGGTCAAGTACTCCAAAGGTGAACGACTGTTCCAGCTTGATCTCGAGTGGTACCTGAGAAATACAGCCACCGATATCACTGCTAAGGAGTACATGACCAAGAAAAAGAAAACCTTTGAGGAAGCAGCACTGAGTTACATTCATGACTTCACTGATATATTCACGAAAGAGTTGTTTGATGAATTACTGCCACAACGACCATGGGATCATGTGATCGAACTCCTTTCTGGAGATCATACTATTGATTGTAAGACATACCCTCTTGGTCCAGGCAAGCAAAAGGAGCTCGATGCATTCCTCGAAGAAAACCTTAAGTCAGGACAAATTAGACCTTCCAAAAGTCCCTTTGCCTCAGCCTTCTTTTTTATCAAGAAGAAAGATGGACACCTCCACCCAGTACAGGATTACTGCAAGCTAAACGCCATAACAGTGTGTAATAGGTATCCTTTACCCCTAATCAACAAACTAGTGGACAAGTTAAAAGAAGCCAAATACTACACTAAGTTCGATGTGAGATGGGGTTACAATAACATCCAAATGGCTGATGGAGATGAATGGAAGGCTGCCTTCCACACCAATTGAGGGCTTTTCGAGCCGCTTGTAATGTTCTTCGGACTTATGAACTCGCCCACCACTTTTCAAACTATAATAAACTCATTGTTCAAAGAGTTAATAGATCAAGGCATTGTAGTAGTATACATTGATGATATAATGATCTTCACGAAAATGCTTGAAGAACATCGACATATAGTCTGAGAAGTCCTAAACATACTCTGAAGAGAACACCTCTACTTGAGACATGACAAATGTGATTTCAAAGTCCAGGAAACAGAATTCCTAGGAATAATTGTATCTCAAGATAAGGTTAAGATGGAGCCTAAGAAGGTTCAGGCAATTAAAGAGTGGCCGGTACCCCAGACGTGCAAGCAACTGCGAGGATTCCTCGGCTTTCTTAATTTCTATTGATGATTTGTCAAAAACTTCACCCAGATCGCCCGACCACTTAATGCACTCATATCTGAATCGAAGGAGTTTAAATGGACTAAAGAACATCAATCCACGATGGATAAGCTCAAAGAGACCCTAACATCCGCACCAGCTCTTGCCATGCCCACTGACGACGACCCATTCAGAGTAGAGACTGATGGATCAGGCATTGGCATTGGAGCTGTCTTATCGCAAAATCAAGGGGGAATATGGCACCCCGTCGCATTTATATCGTGCTCGCTTAATGACGCTGAAAAAAACTACCATGCAGCTGATTTAGAAATGCTAGCAGTTATCTATGCGTTAAAAGAGTGGTGCCAATATCTGCTCGGTGCCAAACACCCATTCGAAGTCTTAGCGGATCACAAGAATCTGGAATACTTCAAAAAGCCGGTTGACCTATCTAGACAACAAGCCCAATGGCAGCAAATCATTTAAGAATATGATTTCTCCATTAAGCATAGATCGGGCAAGATGAACCCAGCTGACCCTCTGTCCAGGAGGCCAGGTTATGAAAAGGGGGTAGAATCTGATAATAAGCAGAAAATCTTACTTCCCAATCATTTATTCGATTCGAAATTGTCCACCGAGATTAAAGTACAACAATGGGTGACCTACTTTTCTCCTGAAGCATTGGAAATTTGTGCACAAAAGTGGTCTAGTATAGAGTCACAGATCGCTCAATATCAGAAACGTGCTGAGAAGTACGTGACTGAAGGCTTAGAGAAAGATAAGTTCTCTTGAATGAGAAAAGACGGTCTCATAAGGTGGAAAAAAATCCTCTATGTACCATGGGTCAAAGAGCTTTGCGAGCAGATAATCCACAAAAACCACGATCATCCTATCGCTGGTCACCCAGGAGCTCGCCAAATGCGTGATCTCATTATGACATGCTATTATTGGCCCACTATAAGGAAAGACATCGAGACCTATGTCCGAGGATGCGACCGATGCCAGAAAGCAAAGAACCACACAGTCCCTGCCCATACCCCACTTACACCAAACGAGATTCCCTCCTCACCTTGGGAAATCATTTCTGTCGACATCATCGGTCCTCTACCAGAGTCGCAAGGCAAAGACGCGATCCTTACGATTGTTGATAGGTTTTCCAAGATGATTCACCTCTTTCCAGTCTTGTCGACGATCACTGCCAAAGGAGTCGCTACTATCTTCCGCGATCATGTCTTTAAGCTCCATGGCACTCCTGGGAAAGTGATCTCAGACCATGGACCCCAGTTTGTATCGGCATTCATGAACGACCTTTACAAACTCCTCCATATTGACGGGAACCTGTCTACCACTTATCATCCTCAAACTGATGGACAAACCAAACGGATCAACTCAGAAGTTGAGTTGTACCTTCATCTCTACGTGAATCACTGTCAAAATGATTGGGTTAAATGGTTAGCCCTAGCCGAGTTTGCACACAATCAGAAAATGAGTAGTGCAACTGAGTCATCCCTATTTCTACTAAACTATGGGCAACAATCACTCATTAGAACCGATGACAGGCGTGACATGAAGAATGAAGAAGTCCATGAGTTTGCATTGAGGATGAAAGAAGCACAAGCCCAAGCCAAGACAGTGTTAGAAAAGGTGGCTGTGGAAATGAAAAAATACTACGACCGAGCAACACACGCCCCTATCGTGTATAAGGCTGGAGACAAAGTCTTAATCAACGGAAAACACATCCACTCAGACCGACCCACTAAGAAGCTTGAAGATAAGCAATATGGCCCATTTAAGGTCATCAAAAAGGTCAGCTTGGCAGCATATGAGTTAGAACTCCTGAAGACGTGGCGAGGCATTCACCCAGTCTTTCACGAATCTCATCTTTGGCCCTATATGGAAGGAGTATTCCCATCTCAAGCCAAACCTACACCCCTGCCACCGGTCGTGGTAAAACAAGCCAAAGAATATGAAGTCGAGTACATGGTTGACATACGTCATCACTGAGGGAAAACAGAATATCTCATACACTGGAAAGGCTATCCACGCGAAGACCGCACATGGGAACCCAAGGCACACCTCATGAATGCCAAGGGGATACTTGAGAAATTCTATAAAGAAAATCCTAATGCAATTCGTCAAGCTGTATTTGACAAATGTGACTGTCCACTTTGTTCAGGTGACACTATCCTCTTCAACGATCCCGACTTCAAATCCTATGCTGCCTCTCTCATCAAGCTTTCTTCACATCTATTCAAAATCCCCGCCGTTTCGGAGCAACGGCCCTGAAAAGGGGGTAATGTCAGAACCATTCTTTTCATTCACTTGATACTTGTACTATATGGTTTCACTCCCTTTATCTTATCTTATCACACAACCACTAGGGCTTATCTAAAGATCTTATCGGAATGTTCCAGCATATTCCATGCCAGCCCTAAGCTGGTCTGTGTGCATAGTCCTGTAGTATATAAGTAGCCAGTAGTGTACATTGTACCTCTTTCCTCACATTTGGTATTCATCGTTTTAGGCCATTCTCACTTTGAGGGTGTGATCCTGATACAAACAGCGCCAGTGTTCTTTATCTCTAAAAAAGATGGAAAGAAACAACTAGTTATGGACTATAGATATTTAAATGAGGGAACTATTAAGAATGTATATCCACTCCCTTTAGTATTGCAGTTGATCAATCACCTTAAGGGTGCTGATATGTTCACTGCCATGGACCTTAGATGGGGTTATAATGATGTCCATATTAAAGAGGGCAATGAATGGAAGGCAGCATTTGTAATGCCTATTGGAGCATATGAACCAATAGTCATGTACTTTGGTTTGATGAATAGTCTGCCCACCTTCCAAAATATGATGAACAACATCTTCTCAGATCAATATGGGTTTCTCATTATCTATATGGATGACATGATGATATTTACAAAAGGAAAATTGAAGGAATAGCATAAGGTGCTAGTATGTGAAGTGTTGCAACGCCTTTGAGAAAATAATCTATATATTAAGCCCAAGATGTGTTCATTCTTGGCAGATAAGGTAGAATTCTTAGGCATGAATGTGTTTAAAGAAGGGGTCAAAATGCAAAGCAAGAAGACCAAGGCAATTGAGGATTGGCCTGAACCAACTTGCTTGAAGCAAGTCCAGGCTTTCCTTGATTTGTGTAATTATTATAGAAAGTCCATACAGGGGTTCACAGATTTAGCTTGACCCTTAAATAATTTAACTCAAAAGAACACTCCATTTAAATGGGGTCCTGATGAAAGAGCTTCTTTCTTGGCTTCAAAGAAGAAGTTTACAGAAGTGCTATTGTTAGCCTATCCCAATAGTTCTTGAGGGATGAGAGTTGAAATGAATGCTAGTGATATTGCTATGGGAGGGGTTCTCTGGCAAGAATGTGAGGATACTCTCTGGTGACCTTGCACTTTCATTTCATATTCATTTAATGCCACTGAGCGAAATTATCCTATTTACAATAAAGAACTTTTGGCTGTTATATACACCCTGGAAGAATGGTGCCATTATTTAATTGGTAGAGATTACTTTGAGATTTGGACAGATCACAAAAATCTCAAATACTTCAAAAAATCCCAGACTATTTCTGGGTGACGGCACATTGGCATGCCTTACTTCAAGAGTACAACTATACCTTTATATACAAGCCAGGTTTGACAAATCATGCAGACACTCTATCTTGCCAATCTGACTATGAAGATGCAGTTATGGACTTAAAAAAGGACATTGTAGTATTACCAGAAAAGTTATTTACAAAAAAACATTTCTCTTTCTTCTCCTTTCCAAGAAAATTTGAAAAAAGTCACACAAAAAATGAAAGTCAACTCTTATTATTAGAACCACTATTTTTCTTTCACTGTACTTATCTTTCTTTTATCTTATCTAATCAACACAGCCACCATCTTATCTAGAATGTTCCAGTAGGTTCCATGAGATTCCATAGTATTCCAAGCCTGCCCTAGATACCTGGCCTGTGCACTTAGGACCCTGATATATAAAGGGTCAGTAGTATAGATTGTATTCTTTACACTTGGAATTTTATTCCTTTGGACTTCTCTCAGTTTGAGGGTTGATTCCTGACATAATTCCAAGTGTGACATTTCCTTTTTGCTCACTGTTGTTCACAACAAGCTCCATTTCAAAAAATTCTTTCCACTTTTCACATTTTCATTTTCATTCTCAATGTTGAGCATGTTGAGCCATAGCTCCACCTCACAAGACAAGAGCATGATGACTCTTCGGAGCTGCCCTCCAAAACCTGTTATCCTATGCATCAAACTTGCCTATTCTGTTTAGTTCAAGCAGAGGTAGTATCCTTAGCTGTTAGGCTTTAAAAGACATAAGTCCTTCTTCTCGCTTCTCGCCACCTTCTGGATCAAGGCACTTTGCCAACATCCATACACTCGGACCCCAGAGTCAAGGGGAACTCATGCGTGACACGTGATGTCACTGGTATACCACCATAACTGGTAGATATACTCTTGCTCAGGGTTAACTGAGTAGCTTGTTGGCACATGCTTTGCTCCCTACCTGTGCTGGGGCTGCTGAGGCATTAGAGGATAGATGATATACATGGTCCTTGTGGTTGCTAGCCTGCATGTATAGACTAGCCATAAAACTCTGCATTAAAAAGTTGTCTGATATTGCCATAGAGTGTCTATCCAAGTTTTCTGGATTTTGATCTATAAAAATCTTGTTCTGTGGACACCTTCTACCCACAAGTGGTGAGAAGAAAACCTTGAAGGAGACTGACAAAGAAGAAAAGTGTTTTGTTTTATGCCTGCACCCTACTCCTGCATTCAGTCTAGATCACTGGCAAGAGACAGCTGTCAGGACCCAGTGAGCTCGAACACAGTGCAATTCACACAGGCATCATATACTCCTGAATCTACACCGTTAAACATGCCCATAATGTTGACATCCACACTCCTTTCTACCAGACCTCCCATTTACAACGATGAGAGCCTGCCTTTTGAAACATGCTATGCAGATTGGCGCAACCATTATGAAGCAGATGCTTTCAATCACCTGACCCCACCAGCACCTCCTACTGCCTTGCAGTACTGCACCCAAGTGGCAACCTAGTGTTGCCGCGGCTTCGGCTTATAGCCGGCTTAAGCTGCAGCCGAGCGCATGGTTAGCCGAGCTGGTAACAAGCCGAGCTGCCACATGCATTACGGCTCGGCTTGGCTCG
>JBBPQW010000649.1:0-15067 GCA_038092695.1 Boletus rubropictus | reverse complement strand
ACGTTGCGGGTGAATTCGTTAAACCGAAAAACATTACGAGCGGCTCGAAAAGTTCTCGGTTGGTGCAGAAGGCCACCTTCCATTCGTCACCGTCTTTGATTCGTACATTATTGTAACCCCAACGTACGTCAAGCTTGGTGAAGTATTTTGACCCTTTTAGCTTGTCTACTAACTTGGAGATTAATGGTAACGGGTAGCGATTTTTGACCATTATGTCATTGAGCTTTCGATAGTCTTGTATGGGTCGGAGACGCCCGTCCTTCTTTTTCACAAAGAAGAAGGCTGACGCGAATTCTGATTTCGATGGGCGGATACGTCCAGATTTCAAGTTCTCCTCGAGGAATGTTTCTAATTCCTCTTGTTCTCGAGGGGATAGATTATACATCTTACAATCCACCTTGTGTGTCCCAGGGATGAGATCAATGGCGTGATCCCATGGTTTTCGAGGAGGGAGCGCATCAAACTCTTCTTTGGAGAAGACGTCATAGAAATCGTGATACGTAGATGGCACCATTTTTTCGAATGCTTCTTCTTTTCGTGCGTGTTCGGCTGCCAAATCCGTGGAGACATTACGCACTGCAAAGACTTCGTCCTCATCATCGTCTTCTTCGGTAGGGATTAGATCTGGGAGATGATCGTCTTTGCATCGGAACTTCAGTGTCCGCTTGGTCCAATCGATATCAGGATTGTGCGTTGTCAACCAGTCGTGTCCAAGGA
Organism: Boletus rubropictus; assembly: GCA_038092695.1. Taxonomy (NCBI): domain Eukaryota; kingdom Fungi; phylum Basidiomycota; class Agaricomycetes; order Boletales; family Boletaceae; genus Boletus; species Boletus rubropictus. The sequence goes on along the minus strand of JBBPQW010000649.1, from coordinate 14,350 downwards.
ACACCGACGGGGTGTCAAGCTTAGTGACAGCCAGAGTAAGGAGTTCTTCATGCTCATCAATGCATAGCTCAACTTGCACAAATTCCGTGATGGAACCGGCATTGTTTATAGAACCGTCCGCGTTATAGATCTTCATGGGACGTGGCAATGCATGACAAGCGATGTTGTTTCGTTGAATGAAGTCTTTGTCAATGGCAGAGCCTGTACATCCAGAATCTATGAGCGCTGTGGTTTGCACCATTCGACCATTGCCCAACTTAAGAGAAACCAATAGTTCGAAAGCGTTGTCAGTTTTGGTCTTTGCTTTCACGAACTTGGGCTTCTTTTGCAGTTCCCTAAGACTTAAAGAGGCATCACCCTCCTCCATGGTCTTCAGTTGTTCCACCAACTGCACGTCAACCTCTCGAAGACGCGAGTCGTGGACAAAGGAACGTAAGTGCTTAAGAGCACAGGTGGACGACATGGAGCAAACCACACGTTGCATCCAAGGTACCGTCCAAGGATCAACTGTGTTCAACCACGACGTCTCCACCTTTGATTTCGGAGGGGGAATCTCCATGTCTGAATTGCGGGGGTGTCGCAATATCTGAGCCATTGATGCCACTGGTGTCGATGACTTTCGTTCACGTCTGGTCGATCGTACACTCAGGGTCACTACTGGTTCTTCACTAACAGTGGTCTTAGTGTCACACGTATTCTCAATAGTCAAAACCTCATATTTATTAGGAGATGTTACTGGAGAAATGGGAACGATGGGAGTAGGAGGCGACCGGGCTTCTACTCTTTGGGAAAACCCAAAGGCTTATAAGCCTTTATGTGGGCAAGGAGTTCGGGTGTCAGATCCACGAACTCGTTCTCAGTGATTTGCACACGTCTGATGTGCGGCTTGGGTAGGTGGTCCTTACAGGGCCATGACTTTCCACAAACTCGGCATTTGTTCTCTGCACGAGCTTTGGAGAGGTCCATGGGACCAGTAGTACCCAGGATTGCAGCCGTGGAGGCCGGCCTTGGAGTATTGGCCACTAGGGGCGTCCTAGCAACAGCTTGGGCAAATGGCAGTCGTGCCGTTGTCAGGTGGGCCTTTTGGGCCTCAAGTGCATTTTGGGTTCGGATTAATGCGAACTCCCATGCGTGGATGTCGCTGCTTTCTAACAGCTGTGGTTGATTAAGCTCAACCGCACTTACTATCTGGTTATGTACACCGTGGCGTGCGACATGTACAAGAGTCAGTCCATTGGTCTTCATGTCATAGTCTGCATTGCGACAGAGTTGCGACATATGGATGAAGTAGTCCTCGATGGACTGGTCTTTCGCTTGCCGGAGACTGAGCAGCTCGGTCTCAGCCTTCGCACGATAATCAGCTGGCATGAAATGCTCATGGAGTCATGTGACGAACGATTCAAACGTCACCAAGTGGATACGGGCGCCTTCAGATTCATAGTAATCCTGGGCAAATTTGTTGGCTCTTCCATCTTTCAGGAAGGACAATGCGATGAGGATCTTCTGTCGATCCGATGGTTCTCGTTCATACGCGCCGAGGTAAATCTCCAAGCTGCGCATGAACGTGGGGAAGCCTTGTTTGTCTCCGGAGAAGGCGTCCAGTTTTGCTGCGACGGACTTTCTGATGGGTCTTTCACCAAAGGACGATCCGTAGGCTAGTTGTACACGGGGGCGGAAGATAGAGTGGGCGATAGGGGGAGCCATATGAGGGCTTTCCTGAGGGGGACATGGTAGAGGACGAGAGGTGTGAGAGGATGGTTGTACGCTCTGCAGAGCATACGTTGGCTGAGGGGTGTGGAGAGCGGGAGGTGGTGATGGAATGGGATCCATCGGCGGTACACAAGGCTGCCAAACGGGTGGCAGGCCGGCGGTTGTGGGGTCAGAATTGTACGTGACAAGCCAGACTGAAGTCATAGCCTGGTACTCTTCCAATGTCGCAGCTATGCGACTTTGAGCAGGGGGTGGCGTGTTATGAGAGTAGACGGGGTGGAGTCACTCAATAGCGGCGATTGACGACATAGCGAATGGAATACGCAAGCGAACCTGAAGGAACTAGCTCGAGTGTACAGGACGTGAAGGGAAGACTGAGATGGGGGAGTGCGAGCGAACCTAGGTAACCCTAGCGGACAAGCTCAAGCACCAAAGAGAGGTCGGGCTGGATAAAAACTATCTCCAACTAGACCAGGCAGCTGGGTGAAAACTCAATGGTTTGGACGATAACCGATAACGCGGGGAGATGGCACGAGACCGGTGTTGGACAACCAGATAACGCTGGTTTAGCGACGAGTCTACCCAAGGGCTCGTAACGGGCGGACCAGATGTATCGTGTATCTGTTCACGCTCGGGTCGACGTCACCCGGGAACCGAAGGGTCTGCCTCACACAGTAGACGTCAAGTGTCTACACACTGATCTTCCTTAAGCCTGGGATCCGGCTTTTGTGATGTCGAGCGACATGCTCTCGATCGGAAGGTGGGGATATGGACGGGGAGAGGGACTTATCAAAGGAAAAGGTCACGAAACGGCACTAAGTGCACCGCTTCAGGCAAGCTGGTTGAAGAACGGGGAAGCAGAGGTTAAGGCTCAATGCTTTCAGAGGTTGAGGTGTTGAGGGCGAATGTTGCAAGGGCGAGGCAAAGTGTCTTGTCGTGCTCGGAGAGGTATGAGGAAGCAAGAGAGGGACTCGAGGGCTTAAAGTAAGCCGGCGAGAGGGAGGATACGTTTGGTATTATGTGAAGACACAACCCAACGATAACCTTACTCACTCAAGTGAGAGTGCAAAGTAAATGGGAATACCAAACGTGAGGAGTACGACTACGATACAGGATGTCTTATATATGAGTGAACACGAGGTATGAACAATGAAATGACGTCATATAAACGGAGAAAGGATGAGAAGAAAGGATGAGGAGAAAGGAAAATCGTAACACAGAGAAGCAGACAATACAAAACATGCAAGCCAATGCTACTCTGAACCCTCCAAAATAACTCCCTAAGCCATCAGCAAACCTTCATGCAGCACTTGATGATTCTGCCCAAACACTATTGAAGAAGTGTACTTATCCCAACAAATCTGAATCCAATCATGAGTCAAAAAAACCATGAGCAAATAATACTGCCACATCAGACAATACTAGCAACTACACTGAGGAAGATTTAGATAATGGTTTGAGTAGCCAAGAAGGCCATAAGACCACCAAGGAACAATTAGGTATGGTGGCCAAACTATCTTGAACCCAAACTGAAGTCAATATGCTATAGAGCATATGATGAAAGATTGAACTTTACCTGTCTATGCATTCTTTAAGCCAGTTTCAATCATCAATGAAGATGATGGAAGACACAGCCACATTTTTAAGTATTCAGCAAAGGGCTGCAAGATAACAATCCAGTGGTTTTTGGACAAGAAGAATACCCTTTTAACCAGAAATATGTAATAACATGCAAAAAAATGCTGGGGGTTTCAAACTATTAGTATTGCAGATGATGTGAAACATGCAAGTGAGGTGCACATGAAAGTGATTGATAGTATTCTGCAATCAGGCATAATAACTGCTGCATTCAAGTAAAAATCTAAAGGAACCATTACATACTTACACCATCAGCATACCAATGCTAAAACATGGTATATTTACTGCAAAGTTGACAATTAGATATGACACTGATTTGAATTAAAGGGCTGAAATTGTTTGCTAGATATGTGAAAGCCTACAACCATTTAGCATCATGACAGACCATGCCTTTCTCTCACTAATGAAAACTAGCTGGCTTAAGTACTATATACCTTTGCCAATGACTGTCTCATAGAATATTCAACTTGTCTTTACACAAACCTGACAGAGAATTGCTAAAATTCTACAGATTAGTCCATTTGAGCCCATGAATAATGATTGAAAAACACACTACCAGGAGTACAAAGGGAAATTAATTTTTACCACTAATATATGGTCATCCCCCAATTACCAAGCATATATAGCACTTTGTATGCATTTGGAACATGACAGGGCTTTGCTGGCAATGCCACTTGATGTTGTTGATGTTTCCAAGTCATATACTGGCCATGCACTTGTGAATGCATATGAACAAGTCCTAAAGGACTTTAGAATCTCAGAAAAGGTCAGTAACTTCATGTATCAATGAATAATAACTCATTACTGTCTAGATTCTTGGTATCACATGCAACAATGCATCTAACAATAGTGCAATGATCAATCAGCTCAAAATAAATCTGGATTAGTTTTCAGAAAAGGCAGTGCACATATGGTGCTTCTTACACATGGTGAACCTTGTGGCAAAGTCACTCTTTGGCACATTTGAGTCAAAGCTGAAAACAAGTGACTCAAGGCTTGCAAAGTCAGGTGAAGATGATGCTGATGATGGACAGGCTTGCAAAATTGTAGCACTGAGCCAAGAAGTTGAAGTTGAATATGAGCTGATTGCTGAGCAAATTGGACTGGAAAATAAAGTGGATGAGCATAATAATATCAAAGGTTGGGCAAACAAACTTGATAAAATGTGAAATGTGAAGCAATGGCAGCTGCAAAATTGAGTCCATCCAGTGCAATTAGCACTTACAAAGGTATAAAGCAATTTGAAAAAAAAAAAAAAAAAAGTCTAATAATGATAGCTTGCCATAGATTCAAACCCTCTTCTTCAAAGTCATCTGCTCTACAATGAAACTCCTTCCCAAGTGGAGGTGTGTCCTTGAGCAACTGGAGCAGGAGGTGACAAATATCCCACATGATATGGCAACTCACTGGAACTTGTCCTTTGATATGTTAGCTTATGCACTAACACACAAAAGTGCTGTAGACACAATTATCCAGGGAAGAGACTGCAGGAAATATGAGCTTACTGAGGATGAGTGAAACTTGTTGAGGCAGCTGTGGGATGTCCTGAAGGTGAGTCAGTGCCATGAGGCTTTAGTGTGTAGATGGTTGTACTGACCAGATTGTGTGTAGGTTCTTAAAGATGCTATGCTTTTCTTTTCTCATTTAATAGCTAACCTTTCCATGGTAATTCCGGGCATGAACTTTATTGAGAAAAAATTTAAGATCTTCCAGAATGACCACAGCATTGCACCACCCATTTGTGCTGCCATAGAAGTGGCATTGTGCACACTGAACCATTACCATTCAATTACTGATTTTTTGGAGGCATATAGGATTGCCATGGGTGCATACCACTTTACATGCCACATTAAGCTAATTTGTCTGTTATTTCTAGTCCTCCATTCCCACCACAAACTCCAATATTTCCAGTCTGCCCAGTAGAAAGATGATTGGATAGATACTGTTGAACTTCTGGTATGCAATCAATTCAAACACAAATATACTGCAATAAATGAATCCCATTCAGAGATTGAGGAGATTGTAGGGCCATCTGAGGTCCCAGCATGTAGTTTTGACTGAATACTTTCTTACACTTGAAATTCTAACTCCCTCATTGTTAGGCCAATGTTTTTGATGCCATGCCAGCCCTTGCTGTCCCTGAAGTGACAAAAATGCATAATGAACTCAGCCATTATCTTTCTACTGACATTGAATGTACTCTGGATGCTCTTAATTGGTGGTATGAGCACTGTGCCACCTATTCTCAACTCTCACACATGGCATGTGACTATTTGAGCATCCCTGGTAAGTGAAGCTTATCTGACATCTTCCATACTCATTTTTCTTACATATCACAGCTACCTTGGTCAATGTGGAGTGGCTGTTCAGCCATGGTCACCTGATTCTGTCACATGTATGGAACCACTTGTCCTGGCAATCAACCCATGTGCTGCTGTGTATCACACATTGGAGCATGCTGCAGCTTGTTGAAACAGATGACATTGCATCCATCAGTTTGCTTCCAGATGTGAAAGGCAATGTCAAGAAAGACCTAAGTGATCATTGGGATTATATTACACCAAACTAGCATACTTGTCCATAGACCATTGGTATCACCTGCAACACTGCTTGATCCATGGGTTAATCCACATGTGGGTACACCCATGGGTCAGATTTTATGAACTTATGGATGTACCCACACCTGCAATGTGGGTGTGGGTATATTCTCGGGTCCAGGTGTGGGTCACGGCTCTGACACCCAGGGGTATACCCATGTTATTCACTATAAGGGATTGATGCAGTGGGCATCAAAAATAGTAGGTTGTAGTAATAGACTAGCTGAGATACAAGGATGGAAATAAGGATTGCGAGGCGACGGCGGTGTTGCTTTTGAATACATTGAGCCTCTAGATCCATTGAGACGAGGTTGGTCAGTACTTATGATGCATTGTCGATGCATATCCGATGGAATCCGGACAGTCCCGTGCGGCAGTGTAGGTCACGTTTGGTAGTTGCACGTGACTACACGTGACATGAAACTGAACATTTCATTTCCGGTTTTCGCAATTTGTACAGCATCTGCAAAGCAGAGCATGTAACGTTATCGCTTGACTGCTCGTTGCTGGTCATTTTAGAGTTCTGATTGGACGGTGTATCACCAAAATGAGCAAAAAACCTGACTTAGCTAAGTCACGTAACGAAAACGCTCGCTTTTTCCTCGCTTAATCATAGCCCGGCTTTCAGATGAGGACCTAAGTTTAAGTAATCAATTTGATGATATTTGGTCTAATGATAAGCTCTTTCACACCAACGCAGACTGGGTAGGAGTCTGGTTAATGACAAGCCAGTGATGCCGCCTTAGGGTCTCCCTCGTAACGGTGGAAAACGCCTACATGGAATATGTCTTCCGACGCCCTGCATTTGTGACCACTTGCGTTTACGCAGTGTATGGAGTGCTCATCGTCTTGCTGTACACCTCTATCTCGTTCTCGCAGGGTTGGATCTCCGTGACGAGCGTGGCCTTTGGAGAGTGTGAGCATTCACATACACGTGACGTGGAAACACTGATAACCATCTCAGATGCTCTTCTTGCCCTGAATTACGAACGCACACCCACAAGCGTTCGTCTCGTGGCATTCCTCTGCGCGACGTTTTGTCTCATCGTGCATGGCGTGTTCCCCAACACTGGTCTAGGGCTTCAGAACGCACTCGGTGCATTTAAATTGGTCGCCCTGGTACTCGTTGGCGGATCTCTAAGCCTCATCGGTGTGCCTGGCTTCATTGTCGGGGAGACATATGATCAATTGAACAACTACACACGACAGACATTTTGGGAAGGTTCTAACTTGGGAGCCAATGCATTTGTCTTTGGAATGTACTCTGTCATCTGGTGAGCAGCCCGATGTCGACGCTGGCCAGATGTCATGGATAATTGCATTAGGTCATATGTTGGATATTCGAACGCCAACTATGCATTGTCTGAAGTACCCGACCCACCGAGTTAGAACAGTCAAATTCGCGGCACCTAGCTATATGCTTCGTAGCATTCTTCGAATTCAGGTGTGCTCAAAGTATGAAATTCGGCGGGTACAGGTTGAAGTTTAATGCTACGTTATGTAATCGACAAGAATCCGCCTATCCAGTCATTCAACTCTCTCAGTAATCTGATATGAAAAGTGAGTGCTTGATGTCGTCAAAACCATAATCATATGTCTCCACTCGGGCTCATGTGTCCTCATGACATCATGTCCGCTTAGGGAGCATTTTGAACTCGCGCGTACAAGATCAGTGATACCATCTCGCAATGGAACCCATACATCCATGAAATCGATCTCGTCAGGTGAGGGCCAAATATTTATAATCCGTAACACAAATACAACGAACCGATCCATCCGCACACAGCCTATTCGACCATGCTTCCGGGCCATGAGTAGGATACGGTTCCCTTACTGCAGATTCCCCCTCAAATATACAACATCACACCCCAAAGCGTTTCTGCGGGATCCCTGATTATTATCTGTTTATCGGAACCGACAAAACGCTGTCACGTACTCGGAAGTAATACCCTTTGCTTTGTACCAGGGGTACAGCGATCAAGAACAGACCGATGGCAATACTGCATCATATGCGTTACACGGAATAAGAGATTCAGTCGTGGGAGGAACGCACGCAGCCTCGACGCCCATAACTTCCAACGCACCCGATTTCGTCGCCCACGGCACTTGAAAATATGCCACGGCGAATCCTACACACGCTTGAGTGTTTCTCAGGAACTCTACGTAAACGATGTCCTTACCACCAAGGGTCCGCGCGAGGTTTATCAAAGCACTAATTTCTCCCTGGGCGAATAGAAGTGTCAGTGATTAGCCCAGCGGGCTTGTGAGAGCAGAGAGCATTCACCTGATTTCTAGGAAAACAGTCATTGCAATACGCATCTTCCAAAAGACTCAACAGCCATATCGAATCGATGAGCATTGGTCACCCACAGATCGCAACGGTATTGATCATCACCGCCACCTCCGCGATTCCCCAACCAAACACCAGGGCTACCATGTTGAGTTGCTGAATCCCCGCTCCGAGTAGCAAAAAGCCACACAAATACAGTGGTATCGCGACGTAGCACATCCTAGTATCCGATCACAATTGACACGGCTTTGGTCCATCACGCATATGTGCACGCACCACAACCGGTTCTCGGCCTCGAAAAATCCCTGGGTCCGCCGAATACTTGCATTCATGATCCAATCATTTCCAAAGCGACCAATCACTTCGCCAATCACGACTGCAACCTGAGGTTATGCTTCAGTACAACAATCTATAGCACTGGTGTAGTTCGAGTACCAACCATCGGAGTAGCATATGCGCCAGCGACGACATACTCGTTGTACCCGAAGCCAACTGGTTTGGGTGTGCCAAGGAAAACAACATTGGTCACCTCCAGACGTCAATATTAGCATATTCCCATGCGATACACGACTACTCACATTCAATCCAATACTAAATCCAAAGACGACTGCCTAAACAAAGAAAGTGATGAGGACTTCGAAATACTCGCCCAGATGGACTCCACCTCGAACACCACCACAAAGATAAATTGAGGTCTCCAGACAATATCCAAACAAGCCAGTGAGACCTTTAACCACGATGCCCTATATTTCGCGAGCTTGCACCCGGTCACGCCAATGAGCGTCTCGAGGCGATACCGCAAGCCAGACGATTTGGGGAATAAATTTTGGTTTTTCCCTCTGTCATACATTCTATTGTACAATCAGCGCCCTGTGCAAGCGAATAAAGAAAGTCACCTTACGTCTCCTCCATGAAAAAGACAATGAGAGTGATGACAACAGCGCTGTAGATACAACCTATGCCATAACTCCATCTCCAGCTACATACCGTTTAGCTTGAACCATCGTTCGCAGATATGATGGAAGAAACCGGAACCCACTTTGCCCGTGCAACGAGGAAACCGAATACAAAAGGCGAAATGAATGGTGCACTACAACGTACTTATGAACGCTGGTAGTCATTACAAGAACGGGTGGAAATAACGCACATCATAACTCCAGACGTCCACACATTAAGTTTCCGCGCCTGGAGATGAAACGGATACATGTCCGTGACCACAAATAAGCCCTGTTAAGACCACGTCGCGAGTAAGTTCGATCACTGAACAATGAATTGAAAGGCATACAGTGACCTGCGGACACGTCCTTGAAATGTCTTCAGCATGCGATTCGACGAACGGGCAGGGAAAGCATACCCGAAAAAGGCAGTAAGACATCGCATGGCTAATGCGAGCGTTCATCATCTTGTCATCCAGAGTAGAATAGGACATGGGTACCAGCAAAAGTAGGCAAGTTCGGAGCGATTGTCGCGCCAATCAGAAACGCCAGGGACAACAGCTGTGTCCAGAACAATACAGGCAGTCGTCCGAAACGTCTCGTCATCATCACGTAGAAGATACCTCCCAAACCTTGGAATCCAAGTATACGTCAAAACATGGCTGTCCGACATACATTCAACAAGAATTACCAAGGAGGAAGATACTCCAGCTGTATCCCGTCGTCATCGTCCATTTTTTACGCGCTGATGGAAAATGTAGCTTACTTGGATGTCAGGTTAATGATGACCCCGGTCGTCGTATTGTACTGCTCCGCCAGCGGGAAAAGGGCCGCGATACCTGCGCCACAAAGCCGCAAGTACCTGTTTGTCAAGACTATGCCGGAGCAAATGGAAAGCACTCACCGATTGCTGAGTCAAAGTCCGGAACGAAGGCAGCCATCGTGATGATGAGCAAATGTAGCGACTTCCGCAAATCACTCCACTAACACGCAATAATTGTCATGAGCCCCCTGATTTCGACCGAGGCGCCTATTAGTATTTACACACACACGCACATTTTGTGGATCGTTTGGATCGTTGGTCGGTTGTGGCCATAGTATTATAGAACCATCTTTTGAAAGCTTGAGCTGCGAAGCCAATGCCTCTCCAAACTCAACGTTGGCCTGTCTGTCACCAGGTTAGCATATTTTGATGGGACATCAGGAGGGGCCACATCGGAGCACATACTGCGGATCGACGACCAGTCGTCCCGCAGCTTCTTCATAGTAATTCACCAGCCTGAGATCGATATCTTTGGTTTCTTGAAGTACATACACCCCCTTCAATGAGTGCTCGTCCGTTGTCAACTTTGTCGTTCTGTAACCATCACGGTCACCGATTTCACTGTTCACTGCTGTCATGTCGCAACGAAACCTGAAGGGGGGAGAACGATTGCTGTGTCCATGAAACCCTCCACGCTTCCATCTTATGTATAGGTCGGCAACTCCCTAGGGTCCGTTACTCACCCTGAAACATGTGAGATTAAAACTCAGCTAACCACTTCCACGACATTCTCCCCCGATTCTGATAGATCTTCGAGACATATTTGTGTTTGCAGCTGCAAGACAGGTGGGCAGCACTATCACTTGGCGGCCCCCCCACAGATTGTCGAGGGCTGTGATCCAATCATTGGGGGATGGCTACCAAGGAACTTGAGGGTCAGTGGATTGCACATCACGATAGGGAATAGCACGGGTATACCCCCAGGTGTCCGGAGGTGTACCCGTCCCCATATGGCGGGTACAGGTTTTGGCACGGGTATGTCCACAGTGTGCCCTCACCCATACCCATAGCGGGTATACCCGTGGGTATGGGTGACATGGGGGAAGCGAGGGCGAGGTGGGCGAAGGCGAGGGAGGACGAGGGCGCGGGCAGGTGAGCACACACACGTACGCAGACCGCAGTCTGCATACGCACGCGTGCTCGCGTGTCCGTGACCGTGGGTGAGGGGGCGAGAACGAGGGCGGGACGCACATGTGAGCGAGGGTGAGGGTGAGGCGAGGGTGACGGCGCGTGCGCATGACGGTGTGCATGCGGGCAAGGGCGAGACGAGGCAAGGCGAGGCAAGGCGAAGTGAGGCGGCGAGAGAGGGCGAGGGCGGCGATGACGATGACGGTGACGATGACGGTGAAAGGCGAGAGAATGGGGGAACAAGAGCAAGCACACGCTTTGGGTGGATGGCCAAGCGCCGTAGGTGGTGGCACAGCCACATTACCATTTAAGGCATGGTACCACGGGTACCGCAGGTACCCGGACCCATGCGGGTAAGGGTACAATACCCGCACGGGTTACCCGTACCCGTGCTATTCCCTATTGACAGCGCTAGGCGGATGGCTTTCCAAGGGTGATCTCAGGGCGTCGCTGTAGGAATCCAGTGACCCATCGCTCACCAGGTTTTGTGCCACAAAGCACCTCTGCTTTGATCCGAATTGTTCATTTGCTAACAGGATGTTGTATTCCTTGAATGTAGGGCGCAAATCAGATGCCAGGCGACCGAGAAATGTACAACTCTCATTTAAAAAAATACAAGGGAGCTACTCTAGCATATCCCACCAGCTTGGACCAAAATCTGTTGTGTTGTGTGAGCTAGACATGATTTTGCAACTCCCTGTCATTTTGCAACACCAGTCAAGTGATAGTACAAATGATTGTGTTGTGGCATGTGAAGAACATTTGCGGGAAAACAGCTGTTTTGCTGCTGAGATGACACGTAATACCTTCGCGAGAACAAATGATATTTCGCAACTGTGTAATACCACGTAAACGTGGTAAACAGCGAACAGGGGAAAATAAATCACAAAAAACCTGCGCATGCATGTATATGAGTGTGTGTGAGAGGACAGAAAGGTTGAGATTGAGATTGAGAGCACGGGAAAAAGATTGGAAGAAAAAAAAAGCCGGGTATATACACACAGAACCTTGAAGCTTTGTCATCGTCTTGTATGAGTCTTGATCAATGCGAGTTGAACCCGAGAAAAATATTTTGCTGGAGGTCAAGGACGAAACGGAAAGCGAACGGTGACGAACGGCGTGGTTCACTGCTTGCGTTCCGGCACAGGCATCCATGGTCCCTCTGCCTCCTCCCCGATCACAAATTCAATATCGTCATCTTCATCATCCCCCTCACAGTCCTCGCCATCACAGTCACCCTCGGTCTCCCCATGTTCATCCTCGACCTCCTCGACCTCTGCGTACGCATCACCGTCATGATAAGGACCGGATCTAGGACTGACGCCTTCTTCATAGTCAACCTCCGTCACCACACTCCTCGGCGCACTCGGTAGCACAAATATCTTCCACTGCCTCCCACCCATTCTCACCCAATCCCCACTCACCTCAACCACCCCCGACCGGGTCAGCACCTCCCTGACAATATCTATATCTGTTTGTAGCTGACGCACCCGCTTAAACGACGCCAATAGCGAGATCGGGATCCAGCCCTCGTTATCCATCTACAGACACGAAAGCGTCAAAGGAAGGTACCAAGAGAGTCATCAAGTACGACGGTGGGGATAGAACAGGACTCACCCTCTGTCGGAGATAAAAGTCTTGTGCCATATTCTGCGGGCTCAAATAGTACTCTAGCTGTGCCAACAAACAATTCCGCATCGCATCCAGCGAATAAGTGGCTGACGGGAGCGGCACATGTGACTGTGGGGTAGGAATAACAGCATCATACGATGCAAGTTCTGGCGGTGCGTATGGGGGTTGACCGTACCCATTGACCATGTCGACTGCAGGTGGAAGCACCTCGAATGGCGGAGGAGGGGGAGGCGGCTGCGGCGGATACGAGTATGACCCAAGCCGCTGATGATGGAAAAAGCTCCCCCTCCCGCGGCCCCCGTGAAAGCGTCCCCCAAACACTCTCCCTCGTCTAGCGGCAAATACACCCCGCTCGTTCCCTCCATAACCGGGGAACGAGCCCCGCCGTGGCCGTATATGCCTTGGTGCGTCGATACGCGCCTGTTGTTCCCAACCCTCCCTCCCTTCGTCGACACCATTCTCATGCCGCCAGTCTAGCTGTCGCACGGGTTCCCAGCCCCTATCACGATACTGATCCCGGATCATTTCCCGGTCTCGCGCACGTTCCTTTTCGCGCTCGCGCATCTCCCAGCGTACAACATCGGGCGCATTTCCGCACCCGCTGTGGTCGCCAAATCCATACCCATAATCTTTGACCACCCAAACGTCACTCGCAGGCGACCCCGTCTCAGACTTGTCCATCGAGTGATCGGCTCGCGATGTGTCGTACGAAGACGGAACGCTGACTAGATCGGGTTTATCTTCGACACTCCCCTCACCGGATTCGCTTTGGTGGTTCAGTGGAGGGAATGACGTCGGCGTGGACGATAATGGAGGTCGCGGGCTGTCAAGATCCTCGCTGCGAGTCGAACCGAATTCCCACTTGATTGGTTTCTTGATCCCATTGACCTCACGCGAGTGTGAGGGCGCAATATCGATATCTTTGCCACTAACATTAGTAGAGGAGAGCGGTCTAGACAGTGACCGAATCGATGACTTGCGACTCGCCAATCGCGATGGTCCAGGCTCGTCTGGGCCCACCCCAATCAAGAAAGTAGCAAACTGCTCTGTTGCATGCTCGACAGCGGGGTCTGTTCGCTGTCCTGTATTTAGCGGCGGAGCACTTGGGTCAGCCTGAGACTCATCGAGATTGATGGTGCCGAACACAACGCTTCTGGACGGTCTTGGCTGCAGACCGTTCTCGCCTTGCGCCGGGTGCTTCAAAGCATCAGGCTCTGCCGTAATGGCGGGCGATACGGTACCGAATTCTATTTTAGGTGGGACAGCATGCTCGGAAGCGTCGTGGTTGGATGGGATGTGAGGTTGATTTTCGAAATGACTATGTGAGAGTGGAGGAATGTCGCCCCAGAATAGTGAGGGACGTCCGTACATATAGGCAGGGTACGGAGGATAACGAGGGTAAGGAGGCGTACTCTGACCGGAATGAGGAGGAACGTAGGAAGAGGAAGGATGAGCTGGGACATGAGCTGGTGGAAATTGGGAAGGAGGAGCATACGGGGTGACAAAGTTGTGTGTATAGCGAGGAGGCATGTCTTGCAATGGAGGCACGGGTGGATGTCGGTGGTAGGGGGGATCTCCAGGAGGGACGGAGTCGATC